>PVHX01008532.1:0-82836 GCA_004024805.1 Geosciurus inauris | reverse complement strand
CTCTGTGTCTTCTATTCTGTACGATTGGTCTACATGTCTGTTTTGGTGCCAGTACCATGCCGTTTTTGTTACTATTGCTTTGTAGTAAAGTTTAAGGTCTGGTATTGTGATGCCTCCTGCTTCACTCTTCTTGTTCAGGATAGCTTTGGCTATTCTCAGTCTCTTATTTTTCCAAATGAATATCATGATTGTCTTTTCTATTTCTATGAGAAAGGCCTTTGGGATTTTAATTGGGATTGCATTGAATCTGTATAGTACTTTGGGTAGTATCAGCCTTGGGTCTTTAAATGTCATCAGCACTCCAGTTGGTGTGACTTAGATTATCAGAGTGAGATTATCTGAGTCTTGTCAGTGTTTTGTGAGCCATCTCTTCTTGTTCCAGATGAAGAAATAGAATCCTAGAAAGTGACAACCATCTGATGAGCACACATGGTAGCAATAAGGTTGTGCTGTTTCCTCTGGGCAAGCCAAGACTCTGAATGTCTCAGTCGGGTATTGGGGATAGCTAGGAGGCTGAGGAGGGGATTGTGGGGTTACAGCATCCCACTTGGGCCTGGTGGTTTGTGGGAGCACCCCAAAAGGAGAATTTGTTAGTTCATTTTCTGTTGCTGTAATAAAATGCCTGAGAACAGGTAGTGTATAAAGAATAGATGTTTATTTTGTTCATGGTTTTAGAGGTTGGGAAGTCCAAGGTCATAGTACTGCCATCTGCTCAGCATCTGATGAGGGCCTTTTTACTGCAGCATAACCTGGGAGAGTGTAGCACAGGGTCAGACAGCAAGTGTGCTAGCTTTGATCTCTCTTCCTCTTACAATAAAGCCACTAATGCTATTGGGGGGCCCCACCCGACCCTCATGACCTCATCTTATTCTGATTACTTCTCAAAGGTCCCAAATGTAAGCATATGAATTTGAGGATTAATACTCCAATACCTGAACTTTGGGGGGACACATTCAAACCATAGCAAGGACTGTGGGAAGTAGAGGATTGTCTGCCCAAGGAGGTCAACCTTTGGGAGTGTCATTGGAAGACAGTACCAGAGGCCCAGCAAGTACCTAGTTCTGCTTGTTGCTTGTAACATCCTACCAGATCTATCTCAGGAGAGGCTGCTGGGAGTGGGAGTGTGTGTGTGTGTGTTGGGGGGGGGAGTGAGTAATACAGGTGGAGGAGGAGAGAAAGGGACAGAGACAGGTCTAGGAAAAGAGACAGAAGTTGGAAGCTTCTGGTTGGTTTCCCTGGAGGCTCCTTTGGTTTATAAAGATATGAACCCATGAGGACATGGCTGGTCATGGACATCGATTGTGTCCCAACGCTGCACTCATTGGCCCTTCAGTGAACATTCCCTAGTGGCATCCCCACAATGCCCCATGTGGGGATCAGAGCCTGCCATGCTTGTTGGGAAGGGAGACCAGCTGTCAGGATGGGCTTTAGTAAAGAACCATGGGAGCATCAGAGTTCACCTTGAGCTGCTTGGTTTATTTTTGCATTTCAACCTTGGAGGTTGGAGGAATGCTCATAGTACCTGACTTTCTAATCAAGTGGCATTATGAAGTGGTGGGGCCTTCCTGCGGCGTGAGACCCTGGGCACATAAGCATGCTGGGGGCCTTTTACAATTTCCCTCCAAAGTCTCAGTGCATGGACAGGCAGGGGAGGGAAGAGCCTCTTTCTAATGAAATATCAGCAACGAGGCTGCAATAGACGGCACAGCGCGAACCTGGAGGCCAAAGACACAGCGGCCCTGCAGTGCGACGACTGCTCTGCTGTGACTCACGGCAAACTTGGGGTTTTCTGCCCCAAGATAACAGCCCACTCCTCTCCCAGGACACTCCTCCCACACCATACCTCGCCCTGGCTCCAGCTCACCACTTGTGTCTTTCTAAGAGAGAATTTATAAATCTGCTTCTGTCTCTGAATCTGCTTACAAAATTCAAGGCACCTCTCCCCCACTCACTTCCCCCTGCCCTCAGGGCTCAGAGCCTGTTGGGGCCATGTGACCATCCTGTGCACACTGCATTCCCAGCTCCAGGCTTGCTCCCAGATTTGGTAACTGGACACTGGAACTCTCACCCATGTCAATGATTAAAGCCAAGGTCACTGCCAGTTGGAAAGCAGGAGGTCAGCAAAAGAGCCAGGTCCTGGGGGCTCTATGTGAGGTCCAGGATTCTTCCCACCTTGCAGGGTGGCAGGATTTTTGTCACATTTGGGAGGTCAAGGGTTGAGGCCAGAAGCAACACCCATAAAGTGTAGCTCCTGGGGCTTGGAGTGGGCTGAGTGGGGCAAGGCAACTCGAGAGCTCTGGAAGGGTCCCTGATCCGTGTTCTCTTTGAGAAGCAATGTTTATTGGGGGACCAACTCAAGTCCTGGGTCCAAACCTCACTCTTCTGTTTACCTGTGTGCATAGACAGGCCCTGAACCTTCCTGGACTTTTGTTTCTGTTTCTTCATCTGAAAGATGGAGCTGAGAAAAGCAGCCAAAGTTTCTTGGTGAGACCCCACAGGGAGAGAGTAGATGGTAGCGACCTGATGGTTTCCGAGCCCAAACATGGATAGTTCATCCCTGCCATGGATAGTTTTTGTGACATTTCCTTGTGGCTTGTTTCAAACCACAAAAAGCCACTCCCAAGACGCAGTTGGTCCCTCCAAGGAGGAGGAATGCCTGGACACTCTCCAGCTGCAGGCTCAGAGGAAGGCACAGAAGTGGATCTGAAAGTGGCCCCAACTCTCTTCCTAGAGTTCATGGCTGCCATTGTGGTGCCTCAACTGGGCGGCTCCATCAAGGATAGCTCAGCAGAGCATGGCTCGTGCCTGGGCAGGGGCAACCCTGGCCCAGATAATGGATTGTGGTCAGAGGCCCTCAGGTGAGCATTAGGCAAAATGACAGATGATTCTGGAAGGCCCAGCCCCTCTCTCTGGAGGTGTGTTGACAGTGGATGGGAGCAGCTGGGTTCTACAGAGCGGAGCAGGCAAAGATGCTCCCTGCTGGACAGGGCCTCTGCTGTCACCTGCAGTGTATGTTTCTGGCAGGCAGGAAGCCTCATTCACGCTGCTCCAGGTCCCTTTTCACAAGGCGGCTTTGCTTCCAGTTTGCTGATGCTAATGCTGCTGCCTCCTGTCCTGCAGAGGGCAGAGCTGTTGGGGGGAGGCTGCTGTCTGCTGGTGGCACAGCAGGATGGAAGGAGGAGGCAGTGTACCATGTGCATGGTGGCAAGCTCGGGCCCTGGCGACAAATGTTTGCTCATCCATTATCTTGGGTAAATTGGATGCATTGGCTATAATTAAAAAGGTGAATGAGTTCACACGAAGTCTGGCTTTCTGACTGCTTTGTGGAGTGGAGCTAGGGCACTGCTGTGCCTGCAGTAACACAGGCTCTCTGGTTTCTGCGGCCCTTACAGTGTACTGCTCTTGCCATGGAGCTGGGTTTTTTTTTCTTTTCCTTTTTCTTCTTTATTTCAATTGTGCCGCTCTTTTCCTTAGGGCAGAACACAGGGAGAGTTTTTGTATGCACAGTAACAGGGAAGCATCAAAAGCAATGCGTCTCTCCTTTGGGTCGCCTGCCTGACTTCTGTGCAGTGGACTTTGGTGAACCTGGGGAGCAGGTGGAACTTGGGCTTGGAGTCATCAGACCTGGATTCAAGCCAGCTTTGCCTCTTGCCAGCTGCAAGGGAGGTTTTATCCCTTGTCACATGTCAGTTTCTGTAAAGCTGGGTAAAGGTGCAGGATGGAGTGAGGACGCAGTGAGAGGGTGGGCAAAGTGCCAAGCTGGATAAGGGACATGGCCTTGGCAGCCCAGGTTAGGAACCTTAATTGTTCGACTTTATTATTATTATTGATCCAGTATATGTTCTACAGGGCATACAAAGTTTAGTGTACAGCTCATGGATTTTTACATATGGATATACATATGCGTGGTGGGTGGAATAATGGACCCCCAAAGGTATCTGCTGTGGTCTGAATGTGTTCTCCCAAGTTCATATGTTGAAACCCAGTCACCAGGGGGATGGTATAAGGAGAGGAGGCCTTTGGAAGATGATTAGGTCATGAGGGCAGAACCCTCATGAATGGGATTGGTGCCCTTATAAAAGAGACCCCAGAGAGCTGGCCTCCCCTTTCTACCATGTGAGGTCACTGTGAGAAGGTGCCGAATCAGATACCCACCTATCCCTGAATTTGCCCATGCCTTGATCTTGGATTTCTCAGTTTTCAGGACTTCTCCTGCTTTCTTTCAGGACGCCGTGATGGCACTGGCCACCAGATACTGCAGGATGATCTCCTCCTCCCCAGGTTCTTCACCTAATCACACCTGCAAAGTCCTTCTGTCATGGCAGGAGAATGGGAGGCAGAGAGGACGGAAGTTGGAGGAGGGACATGAGCTAAGAAATGCAGATGTCCTTTAGTCAAGGAATGGGTTCTCCCTGGATCCTCCAGATGGAACTGGCCCTGCTGACCCCTTGACTTTAGCCCTGTGAGATCCCTTTCAGATGTCTGACCCCCAGAACTGTTAGAGAAGAAATTCATCTGGTTTTAAGTCCCTACACTGACAGTAATTTATTATAGCAATAGGAATCCATGTATTGTAACTATGCAATAGTTACAATATATAAGACAATTTCATCCCTCCAGAAAGTTCTCTGTGCTCCTTCCCTATGCCTATCTAGCCCTTGGGCTAGTTGTGCCTGTTCTTGAACTTCCCATGAGTGGAGCTGTAGAGAATGTGCATCTTGCCTTCCAGGATCTCATACTCTCCACGGTGCTTTGAGGTTCATTTTTACTGTTGAATTTTGGTAGCTGGCTCCATTTTGGTTGTGAGTAGTAATCCCTTGCATGAGTGTGCCACACTGTATCTATCTGCTCTCCTATGGAATTGAGGTTGGATTGTTTCCAGTTTTGGGCTATTAAGAAAAAACTTATTCTGAAATATATCTTCTCATGAATGCAAATACACATTTCTTATGGGTAAAGAACTAGTGATGGAGTTCGTGGTTCCTAGGGTTGGCATATGTTCAACTGTTTGTGGTAAGGTGGCCTGGCTGGCCTGAGGACATGTGCTGATGGCTGCCTGCTTGCCTGTAGTGGTTTCTGGGGGTGGATGGTGACGTGGTGACAAGGGTGGTGCTTTCCCTGGGCCAGGGCAGAGTGCTTGGAGGCTATGAGGCCGCAAATTCAGTTAGGAGCCCTAAGCCAGCATGCCCTCTGGGCCTTGGGAAGGGATGGCAGGCGTGGCCTGTGTTCCTGAGCACGTGGGACTTTCTCACAGGTCCTCCTAGTGGTCCCCACAGCAACCCTGTGAGTGGGACAGTTATGGTTGTAGAAACTGAGGCCTGGGACAGAGTCCTGTCTGCTATAGAGCTGGCAAGGACAGAACTCGGTATCCCCCGGGTCCTCCAGATAACTCTGGGTTTTCAGTTCTGTCCGTCACCCCTGGAAAAGTGGCTCAGGGCTGTGTCTGGAGGGCAGCCATGAGGGTCAGCTCCTCTCACAAGAAGGACAGCAGTGCCTTTCTCCCTGGAGTCAGCTCACAAGACAAGCTGGGGGATGGCAGATGGCTTCCCAGATGGCAGAGAGCACAGCCCAGCTGGTCCAGGGGATTTTATGAGGGACAGTAATGACAGGGAGCAGTGGTCAGGGGCTAACGGAGGCTCCCCATTGGTTAAAATGTTGGATCTGTTATGAAGGGCAGTCCAGAGTACCACTGGAGGCTGGGAATCATGTGATGAAATTGGTGGTTATGAGGGGACCCAGGGGACAGGATGGAGACAGTGTAGGGCCCTCTGGGAAAATTCTACTTTGCTCTGTGCTGTCCTCCCCCTCCCCCCACCCCCACAGTTGTCCCCTTCCCATCGTGCTCACTTGGCTCACCAGCTCTTGCAGCCGCCAGTCAAACATCACCTCCCAGAGCTCCTTTCCTGCTGCCTGCCTCCATGTCAGTCCATCCTCAGACCTCTTAGACCCTCACCCCAGTGTGTCATAGTGCATTTACAGGCACAATAAAAGTCCACAGTGCTTTTAATTACAATATTTACTTGAAATCGCTCCCTGGAAATGCATGGTCAGAGGCTCATGGTTGAAATGCCTGTGATGCATGTCCTTTAGACCAGACTGATGGACACCCAGTGGATGGGCAGTAAGGGCTGGGCGGACACATAGGGTTCCCCTTGGGTGAGGGTGGGGGATATTTCACATGCCCCCTAGTTGTCCTACTTTCCAGGCAGTGCTAAAGTGATTGCTCTGTGGCCTGTTTCCTTACTGCCTGTTTAGTTTCCTTGTTCACTCACCCAGAATGCTCTGAGCTTTGTGTCCACACTATTCAGGACCCTCCCAGACTAGGTCTGTGGAAGGAGAAAGAAGCCAAGAAATTGAGGGTGGGGAGAATGAGCCTGTGTGGGTGTCCCTGTGACTAGCCCCTGCTTTTCCTAGACTGAGGCCTTCCTGTGGACACCTCCCACGGCTAGTACCCTGGACTCAGACATTCCGAGCTCAGTGGGGTGTGCCTGCAGGGAGTCAGCCTGGTCACTCTGTGATGCTTCTCGAGCATTCCGCTCTGCAGAGGAGAGGGCAGCTGATTAATTGAGTTCCAGACAGAGCTGTTAAAGATAACAACGAAGTTGGAGAAGCCGTCCTACAGGCCTAATCAAGTGGGCAGGCCTGCATCCTGGGAGGGACAGACCTGTGGGACGGCAGTAATGCAAAACCAGAGACAGACCACCCGGTTGACTACAGCCTCCTCCCTGAGCCCAGGCTCTGGCCACTGGCCATCTTGCATGGCTGTGAGTGTGCAAAGCCCTGTTCCCTGGACCCGAGCACTGCAGGACTGGAGTGTGGGGGCTGGAGCAAGGGGTCCTGGGAGGCCGTGTGTGCTGAAGCTCTCATGTGTATATGACATGCACGCACCCTGTAAACACCCATGATAAGTCTGAATATTTTAAGCTATCGACTGGTCTCCCCAGGGCCCCTAAACATAGTATTTGTGTTATTTCCTGGCATTTCTATGGGCTTAGAGACCTGGTGTCCCCACTGCAACTCAGAATTTGGAGGGTCTCACGTTTGCATTTTAGTGTGATCGTGGGGCAGGAGTGGGGAGTCAGGGTGGATTAGGAGTGTGGGAATTATTTGCTCTGTTCCTGCTGTAGTTGTTCACCCCAGAATTTTTATGTGTTTTGAGTGACACTGACTTGCTTTAAGTTCAAATTCAAAAGCTTACAAAATTTGGTGGCCAATGTTTGCCTTCTCTGGCAGAGCTGAATTGGGTATAGTGTACAAGAGGGGGGTCCCTGTTAGCCTTGTCACTTTGCTTGGCGGTATGTGAGCCAGGGGATGCTTGGTGTGTGTGTGTGTGTGTCGGGGGACACTCTGGGTCCTGTGGCTTGGGTCTCTCCCTCTGCTCTGTGGAGAAGCCAGGAGGTAAACCCCATTCCCTAGAAAGCACCTGTCTGTGGCTTTGTATTTCTTGGGATGAGACTTGAGCAAATCCAGCCCTGGGGGAATCAATTGTTCATTCAGTGAGATCTTGGTTTGTTTTACCTCCCTTCACTGCTCTGGAAGTGAAAATATTCTATTTTAACTCCCTTGGAGAGTAGTTATTTTTGAAATTTTGCAGAGTGCTTGACTTAGCAAAATCTAATGTTAATCAATAACTGGACCCAACTTACTAATTATTTCTTTGTAAGAATGTAAAGCTCCCACTGAAGATTTTGTATTTAAAAAGTAAGAAGCAATTAGGGATTTTAAGCTTAAATGATCTTAGCACATCTGTGAAAGGATCTGCTCTCCTTTCTCCTAACCTGCAAGTCAGCTGCCATGTGGGAAGGTGCTGCTCATGCCAGGGTGATCTGTTTCCAGCGGGGCAGTGGCTCCTGGGATGTCCCCTTGCGCTGGGCAGCTTCTCCAAGACTCCTTCCCAGGCTGCAGTGGGCAGTTCTGGCTTATCCTCCCCCAGGGACCTTTTGAGCTCCTCTGGCTTTTGCCTGCTCTTCCCCTTCACCTTCTGGAAGCCACAGTTCTGGACAATGCAATGGTGATAGCATGTGCCCTCCTGTAACACTGGGGCTGTGACTCCTGCAGGCTATTAGGTGCCTCCCTAGCTCTTGTTCCAGAATACCTGGTTGCTGCTTATCTTACCAGCGGGGTGAGTAGGTGGAGCTCAGTCCCTCTGAGAGCATCAGGATGCCTGGACTTTGGGGGTAGCCAGGTATTCTTGGGCCAGTGGCTTCAGACTGTCTAAGGAAAATGTGAAAACATCGCCAGGATGGGTGCTGTCCCTGCTCGGTACCCACATTCTTATGTTGCCAGAGCGTGGGGTGTTGGGGAGAGGCCAGTGCCAGCTGCTGCCTCAGTGCTGGTCCCACAGTCTGGAGTCAGCAGCTAGATTCACCCTGGAGGAGGGAGGAGCCTGCCCAGGTGGCAGGGGTGGGGAGGGGATAGGGGATGTTGCTCCCAGGGCTCAGGGCTGTGCTGCTGAGGGCAGGCAGGGCAGAGGACTGTTTTCCTTATGAGGCTAGCAGCTCTTTAATTTTTAAAATTGAGATATAATTCTTATATCATAACATTTGCCATTTCGAGTGGTTTTTACTATTTGCAAGGTGGTGCAATCATCACGGCTATTAAATTCCAGAATATTTTCATCACCTTGTAAAGAACCCAGTGCCTATTAGCAATCACTCCTGTTTCCACTCCCCTAGAGCTCTTTAGTTTTGTTGCTTCTTGCTGCTCCCTGCTTGTGGGGAAGACTCCAGTCAACCATGGAGTCCTAAACCTTAGGGCTGGGATGTGGTCCCAGGGAAGGGGCTCATGCATTGAGAAAGAGACCTACTGGCTGTCTGATATTTATCTCTCTCTTCCTTGTTTTTATCTGCTGTTAAATAGGGCAAATAACTACCTATTTCCTATCTCCGTGGGTTTTTGTAAGGGATAAAATGAGACACTATAAGTAATAATAGCTACACTTGTTAAAACCTTTGTCTGCTTTATTCTTATTTAATACTCACTAATCCTGGGGCGGGATGTGTGCATTATTATTATCCCAACTTAATATGTAAGGAAAACTGAGCTACAGAGGAGTTTAGTAGCTTGTTCAAGATTACATAGCTTTGAATCAGTTTTTTATTTGCAACGTGTGGAAAATCTGACTTAGTCTTGTTCACAGAAAAGGAAAACTAATTATTCCCCAAATGGAGAGTCCAGAGTTACAGCGGGCTCTGAGGCGAGGGGACTCCACAGCTCATGGAAGTTCACCGAGTGGTGGCTGTGTCTGTGGGCTGGCTGCATGGTGGTAGCCTCTGGTGCTGGCTTCATGTCCTGTGTGTTCACTCCCTTCTTAGGGTGCCCACTCAAGAGGCAGGACGTCTCTTTCCCAGGAGTCTGCCAGACTTTCCTTAGTTTCAGAATAGCCCAGCAGCTGTACCATGGCCTTTGCAGGATGATCTTTCCTGAGACTGTTCACCATAAACTGGGGAAGTAAAAACCTGGGGCTTTCAGGGGTCCAGGCAGGTGAAATCTTTTCCTTGGAGTGGGAAAGAGTTTGGTATATTGACCTGTTCAGTTTTAAGATGTGAAACTGGGCTTCCTTGTAGAAGACAGAAAGCTGAAGTCATGGCCATGTGGCTTCCCACGTTCTCCTTGGTTGTTCAGAAAGTGCCCCTGAGCAGACAGCCTGAGTGGGAAGTCAGGCCAGACGGGCTCCCTCACTCCTGGCAGCACCAGCACTCCTGTTTCCCGTCACTGAGAGTTTCCCTGAAGGTTCCATTTGCCAAGTTACTGTCTGGTGAGATTAACAGCCTACAGAAGCAAAATGTAAAGGAAATGCATGTGCTGACCTTGTACTTAAGTGGGGGCTCTGCCTGTCCTAGGGTGAAAGGCATGGTCCTTATCTCAGTAGAAGATGGACTGATTTGATAATGATGATGATGATGATGAAGAAGAAGAAGATGATGATGGTGGTGGTAATGATTGTGATAGGTAACAAAATAATATCTATAATCTATTGGGTGCTTGTCATGGACCAAGTTTTATAGGGTTTGTTTTATTTATTCCTTTATTGAGCTCCTATAAAATATGTCACTACCATCACCCACCTCCACCACTACCATTTTCTAGATCAGAACAAGAAGTTAGGTAGCTCACCCCAGAGCAGGGGTCAGGCTCGGAGTCAGAGAGCATGAGTCCAGCTGGGGGACCCTGATGGACAGTGTGAACCGTCTAGGCTTCGTTTTTCTCGTGCATAGAATGAGAGCGATGGCAGGACCTCACAGCAACCCCGGAGGCAGGATTCCATGAGACGCTCCTGTGAAGCTCTCAGCCTGGCACACGATCCATTTTCAGTGAGAGCAGACTACTGGAGCTTTCCTGATAGACTCCTGGGTCTGTAATTCCTATAACTTCAAATTAATAATAGGAGTTTGAATAACCTTGAAAAAGAGCCTGAAGTAAAAAATAGACATAAATATCTGATCCCATATGGAAGAATGCAGAAAATGGTTGGCGGGCTGTTATCTCAGAGGGCTTCTTAGGCAGTGCCTTCTCTGTTCATTGAGACATGGTGATGGAGGCCCTGGGATTCACTGCACAGAGGGAGACAGGGGCCCCATGAGAAGCAGCATCCCGAGGCTCACAGACTTGGTACCTCTGCCTCCTCCGCCTGACAGGACAGTATTCTTTGTCACCGGAGCTGTTTTGTTTTCCTTGTGTTTCTCCAATAACAGCAGCAGCCAAAGAGCCTGCTTGGGCTTTGCTCTGTTCCATGGCTTCCCTGGTTCTTAGGAGACATATCCCTTGGGTCTGTACCCCAAGCTGATGGCTTTGCCTGCTCCCTCTGCCCAAGGCCAAGGCCAACCCAAGCTGAGAGTGAAGGTCCCTGTGACTACATGCTGGGACCTTGCAGGAACACGCACCCGTACTCACCCTTCAGGAAGACTCAGGGCTTGTTTTGGTGGTACAAAGGGTCACAGGGTGACATCTGATATCAGTGTTTCAGCCTGCCCTTCTTCTCTGGGGTGAGAACCACAGAAAGATGCCAGGGCTGCCATTGAGACTTATTGCCCCACCTATATGGCATGAGAGTCCAGCTTGTCTGAAGGACAAAGCAAAACAAGTGTGTCCTGGTCCTTAAAATGACCCTGACTCTCTGCTGGGAAGGCTCCCCTCTCAGATTCGGAAAGGCTTCCAACTGTGGGCCAGGGAACAACCCCATGCCTCCTCTAAGGCCCAGGTTTGCAGAGGGGTGACAAAGGCCCTGTCTCTAACCTGGCTGGAGACTATCCTGGTAGGTAAATGCCCAGCTGGTGGCACTCTGTCAGGGGTACCTGCTGAAGCACCATGGCCTTGGCCCCAGAGGAGCCAGCTCAATGTACACCCCTCACCTCCTTAGGCATTCTTCATGTATGGGTTTAAACAAACTTACTGACTTGAGAAGGCTGGGTGGAGCCTACTGTAGCTAGGACGAGTGCTCCTTAGACAGCGGAAGAAAAACCTTGTCTTGCTCTCCTGAATCTTTCATGTAAATGGGCTGTTAAGTAGAGAAAGTAGTGTATCAAACCCCCATGTATCTGCCACTAGTTTTAATAATTATTAACTTGTGGCCAATCTGATTCATCTCTGCCCTTTCCCTTCCATTGGTTTGATGCAAATCCTACACAGATCGCTTCATCTGTGATCATTTCATTTGTAAACATTTCAGAATGTATTCCTAGGGGACAAAGACTTCAAAATTATATAACTATGCTATTAATAATAAATCCCTTAATATTATCAACCTCCAGCCAGTGTTTGCATTTCCCATTATCTCATAAATGAAAACGTTTTTGACTTTTGAATTGAGATCCAATGAACGTCCACATAGGGCAGCTATTGGAGTTGAAGTGTTTGAAGTCTCTTTAAGTTGTAGCGGTTGGTCTCAGGGCAGAGTGGAGGAGCCTAGAAGCTAATGAGAGATGCAAATTCTCCAGCCTAAGGCTTATTGGATCAGAAACTCTAGGGGTGGGACCAGAAACGTGCATTTGAACAAGCCCATAGGGATCTGATGCACATCCCAGTTTGAGAACCCCTCATCTGTGGGTTTCCCCTCTTTGCCTGTTTATTTCCCCTGTGTTTATTTCTTGGAGAAATGTGGATATTGTAGAGTTTCCTGCATCTGGGCTTTGCCAGTTGATCACCAAGCACTGATTAACAGTTTCCCTTCTCTTTATACCCATGGAATTGAGAAGCCTCTCCTCTCCCAGAGAAGGCTGGCCTTTCGAGGTAGAATCCTAGAAGACAAGCTGAGTTGGCCCGCTGTGGAAGCCAGGGCAGGCACTCTTCCAGATAGGGGACAGTGTGTGCAGAGCCCTGGAGGCTGGTCAGGCCCAGATGTTCCAGGGTCTGAGGGCAGGTTGAGTCTGGCTAGGGACGGAGTGGAGAGAGGAGGCCACAGATAGATAGAGGTGGGGCTTGAAGGGCTGGATTTTACCCAATATGGAGTGGTTGTCAGGGACGCTCCTGACAGAACTGAGAATGTGAGCAAACTTAACGCTTTGACCAGGTGGCTCTGACTACAGGGTGACTGTGGCTTGGGCAGGGCAGGCCCAGGGCAGGGAGATGGAGCTCTGGTCCCACTTTGGGAGGATCTGAAGCATGACTATGACAGTGACTTTGCAGAGGACAGTGGATGTGGGTGATGCTAGGAAGTAGGAATGTCAGGGCTTGGGGATGGAATGAGAAGGGAGGACTATGGCCATCTCCTGTCTGGGAGCAGTGCTGGTCCCCTGGCAAAAGGGGTGTCTGAGAAGGAGGCAGATTCAGGAGATTTGGAAGTTGATCCCAATTGTCGGAGGTAACTCACAATGTGCATTGCTAGTATCCCGACCCCGGTGTAGCTACCCCCGCTGAGAAACACCTGACTGACCCTTCCAGTCTAGATAGCTACTGAGTTCACTTTTGGTCACACATAGAAGCATTTATCTCCCCATCCCCCCATCCATCCATGCAATATCTACTCTTCTTTCTTCCATCTATCCATTTGACATCTGAGTGCCTGTGACATGTCGGGAGCTAGAGAGTCAGGGATGAAGTAGACATAGCCCTGCCTCACTAAGCAGAGTCTGTGGAAGAGACACCAGATGGACAGGAGTATCTTGGAACCATGTGTAGGGTGATTGGATAGAGCCCTGCCAAATATTGGGGGCAGCTGGGCAGGGTCTACAAGGTTGCCAAATATAATTCTTGAAAACTATTGGTCTAGAAAGTGTTTCCTCACCTCTCCCAGCAATTGCCTGGACACACAGAAGCCCTAGTAGGAGGCCCTCAAACCATTGTATGAACCTGTGGTCAAGAGAGAGAAAGTGATCCACCCTCTGACTTGAGGGTTCCACTATCTGGGAAAACCCAGCCGCTCCTGTTCTCCCGCTGGGGCATCTCGTCTCCTGGACTGTCCAGGAGGCAGGAAGCGTAACTAGAAGGTGCTGCCCAGCACCTTCATGGACCTGGTGCAGCCCCCATTCAGCCTGAGCTTGGTGGTGTGGTTTCTGCCATGGTGAATGCTCATTTCCGTTATTATTATTTAGCATTTGGAGAGCGGTTATTTTACACTCAGTGTTCTTCATAGTGAGAGGGTCTCCTGTTCATGCCAATAAAATTTCCATTTACTCTGGACATCAACCATGGTGATTAAAAAAAAAGCCCATAAATTATTTACTGAAATGGAAGCTCAGCTTACGGTAATAATGCATTAGTTCAGCTAGCCATGACGCCTGTTAGAGGGCCATAAAGGATTTTTTATTTTCCTTCTTAAAAGACATTTGCAAGTAACCTACACATGACCTTGAACTGATCAATTTTCAAAGACGACACTGAGAGGAGGGTGCATAAGGAGAAAAAAAGATAGAGCTTTTTCTCAAACAGCCTGATTTTAGGCAGAGGCAGCAAATGCCTATCCTCTGATAGCCTGCCGGAGAAGAGCAATGAGGAAAAAATGTGTGTGTGTATAATTTTTAAAATAAGGACCAGACCTTAAAAATGCTTTAGAAGTGGGTATTTCTTTGACAGATACATAAATCTGCAAGCTGGCGAGGACTTTCGGGAGAGTCAAGCCTGTCACTATTGTTGAGACGACTTGTCACTTTCACATGAGTCTGGAGCTCCCTAGAATAAAGTCATCCCAATGGTTCTGTCTTCATCTTTAAGAATGTTGCATTTATGGAGCAGGATCGATTTGTGTATCTCAAAGCCTGCGATGCAGCTCACGGCCATTTGCTGACTAATGTCTCTGGTGGAGGAGAGCAGCGAGTTCGTGAATTACGGCCGTCTTTGAGGTTCTCTTAGCAAGGCTATTTTTTAATTTTAAGAACGTCTGCTTTGATTAAATCCATTAGAGCTGGGAGGAAATAAAAATGTGTTTGAATTGTACATGTCTTGCATTTTATAGCAGGAACCCAAATGAAGCCTACATTTTAATTCTTGCTCCATTAAGGCAAGTGAGGAAGATTCAATTACTAAGTTAAACTAAGTCCCCCTCAACTGCCTGGTTTGGGGTTCTAAGAAGCCCTGTGGTAGGAGACTTGTTTTTCGAGTAATTCTTTTATTTATTTGTTCTGTACATTGCGTCAACATATTTATTTATTTATTTATTTATTTATATCCTCTTTGCTGCAAATGTTATTTTTAAAATGACATGGTTGATGAATGAGTTAGGGACAGGAGGGTTTGAGGCTTAGGAGCAAACCTGTCAACTTGTTTTTATATTCATTAGCCTTTAAGAGATCATCTGCATACCATGTGACTAAAATGGTATTAAATTCTCTAATATAGCAAAGGAGACCTGACAGTTCATTTCTGGTTAATAGAAAGTTCCAGGGTCTCTTCCCTTCTGCTTAACTTAGTTCTGTGGCTGATGATTTGCATTCTTGAAACAAATTTCTGATTCTGTGAAACTGTGGAATCTCTCTGTGTTATGGATGTCAGGGTAACTAGTGCTTGACCAGGAAGGAGCTCTGGGTGGTCTTTATGTAATCTACTTGGAGTATTGGAGTAGGTATTTTTCAGTGTCTCAGATCCTTGGGCTCTGCCCTTGACCACATTTTCTGATAAAGCATTTTCCTTTCATCTTTCTTTTAGCAGACTTTCTGTTTTGTTTCCGCAGCTGGGGCCCAGAATTTTTCTTCTGCTTCCTTTCTTTCTTCCAAACTTGCAATATAAAAGCCTCTATTCAGGTTGAGCTTTGGGCTTCTTGTATATTCCCAATGTGCCCCAGTCGTCGTGTGTATACTGGAAACTTGCATAGGTGGGAGCAGCCTGGAGCAGCTGTTATTGTACTAGCTTTACAGAGGCATGTGAACAGGGCCACATTAATGGTATGTGGACTTTCTTACTGTGGGTAATGGCTGTGTATGACTGAGGGGGCAGCACACCGCACGTTCTTCATTAGCTCATATTGCTCAGATAGCCATAGATGAATAGATAACGCGCCACAGACCTTTTCATGTTTAGTCCTTAAGCATGAAAGATCTCAAGCCTTGTTGGGATCATTAGCACGCCAGGGTTAATTAAACTTTCCACTGTTACTCTTCAGGGGATAAGGTTGGCTTTTCCATAGTCTTTTCCCCCTGAAGTTTTGAGCACCAGGTTGACATTCTAAATAGCAAAGTAGAGATATCAACTGAAAACAAACGTGTCTCTGCAGCCTTTGTATATTCCTGTGCTGGTTTGGACTATGCAGATATGCAGATGTAAGGTGCCCCATATCCAAGTATCTATGAAAATGTTTCTCCTCCATTCTTTCTATGCAGATCAGTTTTAAATCATTGCATAATGTAGCTGAATTTTAATTTCTGATGGAAGAAGTCTATGAAGTTCAACTGCCTCTAGGTGTGGAGGGTAATCAGCAAGTCAAATGATTTGTTTAGTACTTCCCCAGATGCAGTGGAGGAGGGAGGTTTGGGGAGAATAACAACATCAACAAAAATCCTTGATTCTTGCCCTCCAAGTCTCCTGGAGTCCCTGGGGGCCCCAGGCATGTGTTCAGTGTGTGACTGGACCCATGCTATTTTGCATGTCAGTGGGATGACCCAGGACATGCTTGGAGAAGGGCTGAGTGATGGGATAATTAGAACCAAGCAGCAGCAGGGTGGACGGACTGTCGGTGGATAATAGCTTGTTTGCTAATTGCCAACACCAGATTTTCTGGGCAATTAGACATTTGGTTTCTTCCGAGACCTTCTGTGCAAATGTGGACACATGGCCGCAGGCCTTCCAGGTAGCAGGTGGAGAGAGGGCAGCTCCTGGGGCTGGATGGCATCACTCCAAAGGCTGTCCAAGGAGCCTTAGGCAGGAAGGAACTACCGTGAACAGGTGGAAGGATCACCCAGCTGGGACCCTAAGTGGAGAGGCAGAGTTCCCCCTGCTTTTATGGGAAGTGGTACCCTTGTGCTGGGAGATTAGCAAAAATGGTGGCATTCAGCAGCCTGATGGAGGAAAAGAGCTTACTTCTCCATTCTCTTTTGAAGAGCACTGGGCCATGGGAGCTAATAAAAATAGGAAATAGCTTCCCCTTGCAGAGAAGTAAATTGTTATTTTTTTAAAAAACACTTTTTATTATGATAAAGTCTATGTAATGAAACTTGCCATTTTAACCATTTTAACTGTACAGTTCAGCGGCATGAATTATATTCTCAATGCTGTGCAACCTTCACCGCTATTTATTTCTAAAACTTTTTATCATCCCCATCAGGACTTTTGTGCTCATTAAGCAATAACTCCCCATTCTTCCTCTCTCCAGTTCCTGGTAACCTCTAATCTGCTGTCTCTACAAATTTGCCTATTATGGATATTAAATATAAGTGAAATTATATGGTATTTTTCCTTTTGTGCCCAGCTTATTTCACTTAGCACTTTTCTAGTTCATCTGTGTTGTAGTGTGTATAAGAATGTCATTCCTTTTTATAGCTGAATACTATTCCTTTGTATGTATGTACCACATTTTATTTATCCATTTATCTGTTCATGGACACATGGGTTGTTTCTATCTTATTATTATTGTGAATAATGTTGTAATAAACGTTTACACACAAGTACCTCTTTGAGTTCCTGTTTTCAATTCTTTTGAGGAAATACTGAGGGGTACGATTACTGGGTCATACAGTAATTCTATATTTGACTTTTTAAGAAACCACTAAACTGTTTTCCACAATGACTGTACCATTTACATTTTCACTAGTAATGCATAGAGTTCCAATTTCTTCACATTTTCCTACACCTGTTATTGGCTTTTCCTTTCTTAAAGAGATTCTTGTCCTTCTAGTGGGTATGGAGTGGTATTTTATTGTAGTTTTGATTTTCATTATTTCTCTAATGACTAATGACATTCAGCATGTTTTCATAAGCTTCCTGGCCATTTGTATATCTTCTCTGAGAAATGTCCATTCAACGCTTTGCCTCTGTAATCTAGTGGGTCTTCCAGAGCTAGAGCTGAGCCTCATGGGGAGGAGAGAGATCATGAGCTTGCAGAGAGGGGAAGCAGCTGTGCAGACTCCAGGTCTCACATACACTCTCATGATTGCTCCATTCCTTAGCTGTTAGGTACTCGCTGTGATGATGCTGTTTGAGTTCCCACCCAATTGAAAAAGATTTTACAGGAGCCTGGGATTAATGCAAGGTGATTTAGCAGAAGAGGCAGATGGAACTGCTCCTTGTGCTCCCTCAGAGGCAGCCAGGCCTCTCCCAGACTCCTCGAGCCCTCCTACCAGGTATTAGGCTACTCATTAAATGGAGCGGGACATACCAAACCCCGTGTGGCTCCTGGGATTCATAGGTGCAGTGTCCAGCTTCTGTCCCCAGCAAGAACACATACAGGTCTAGCAGGGCCTCAGAGCAGCCAAGCAAAACACGGGGCCTTTGGGGGACCGAACAGCATCTCCTGCTTGGTGGGTTGGGTGACACCATGAGAGGCCTAGTAGTCACTGAGAGAAAAGGGACAGGGACATCTCACTGGGTCAAGTTCTAATACCAAACCCAAAGAGGAGCTGACGTGGACTTGGACAACCTGCCTTCCCAGCAGGGGTTGGGCTCTGCTTTCAAGAAGCCCAGTGCCTGGGGAGCAAAGCCATGCGAGCCTCACTCCTGCTCCCTGGGCCAGCCTGTGCAAATGTCTAAGGGGCGACTTTATCTTCCCTTTCAGAAACGGCCCCCACCTCTGCATATTCATCTCCAGCCAGGAGTCTTGGGGACACAGGAATAACGCCTCTGTCTCCTTCCCATATCGTGGTAAGAAGTGTGTGCATGTGTGCATGCATGTGTGCGAGCTGGCTACTTTTTCCTTCTGTGTCTGCTCTCCCTGTTCAGGCTGCTGGGCAACCCCTCATGTCCACTGGGTGGAGATTAAATTGCCCAGGTACCAGCCATGGGAGCCCTGCCAAGCCTCTTCCCAACCCTAGGCCTAGAAAGACTATCCATGGTGTGGTCCATGCTTCCAGAGCTGAGGGCCTGGGTGAGTGACACCAGCAGGCAGGCTGGGAGCAGCCGATTCCAGCCACCACAGGCATCTGCTAGGAAGGACGAGAATCAGTGAAATGCAATGGCTTTGCCCTCTGTTGTTACCTGCCATGTCTAAGAGCCTGCGGTTGGGGTATGGCTTCTGCAACAGTTTGCCCAGGAGAGATGGCTGGAGCAGGATTTCCCGCCAGTGAGTGGCTGGAGGCGGAGCCGTTGCTCCCACCTTACCCTGCACTTTAAGGGTCGTCCGAGTGGGGCTGCTGTTCAGAGGGGCGTCCACACAGCCAGTGCAACCAAGTGCCCGTGGAAAATGCAGGTTTGTGTGAGCTGCACAAAGACCCTACTGGGAAGAGTTTGGAGCTTGGTAGTGGCTGTCAATCTGTCCTGGTTTCCTGGAACTGTCCTCCTGTTGCACAGAGTCCTGCATCCTGGAAACTCCCTCAGTTCTGGCAATGGTGAGGGTTGGTCACCTGTGGCCAGGTCCTGTGGTTTCCAAACACTGCAACCTGAGAGTTCCCTGTAGGAGCTTCATTCAGGTGGTGGGGAGGAGCGTAGGGGACAGAGAAAGGACAGGCCAGTGGGTAGGTGGGTGGTGTTCTCACCTCCTGCTTCAACCAATACACTAGCTTCAAAATGTGTTGGTTATTATACTTTGGAGTTGTGTGGGAGTTAAAAGAAAGAATGGCTACATTACTTAAAAAAAAATGGTTTGGACCTGGAACGTCTGCCCAAATGACTTGACAGATGAGGAAAGGCTCTGACAGATGAGGGCATGGGCATGTCAGGGTCACATGGCTGGTATGCAGGATCAAGCAGGGTCCTGGCTGTGCCTAGCCTGTGCCCAGCCTGTTCAGGTGCATGAAATGCTGGCTGGATGGACAGATCACCAGGAGGCATGAAGGGCACAGCTGGCAGAGTGCTCTGGGCAGTGGCTGGAGGTCTGCCCAGGACTTGGAGGGCAGTGTGGGGAGATAGCGTCTAACCAGGGAGCTACGAGGCTCTGCCCCATGGTAGTGCTTGCATGATTAGCCACGGGCATGCAGAATTGATCAGCTGTAAGCAGTGCCCTGTACAGGTGACCTGGCCTCCACCCAGGCACCTCTGTTCCCCTGAGCCACTCATGTGGGGCTGAGGCTGGCCTGCCCTGTCCCCAGGGCTGCCATGTTGCAGGCTTGAGCAGGAATGTGGAAGCCCTGCTGCCCGCAGTGGGTACACAGCTGGGCAGGGTGGAACCGCCCACCCCAAAGCCAGGCCTGGCCCGGGTACAGCACCTCCCTTGTATCTGCAGAATGATGCCAACCCCAATGTCTCGGAACAACAGACCTTTCTCGTGGTGGTGGCCATCGACTTTGGGACCACATCCAGCGGCTATGCCTACAGCTTCACCAAGGAACCAGAGTGCATTCACGTAATGAGGTGAGTCCTGTGGGCAGGGCAGGCTTGAGCTGGCACCAGTCACACCCTGGGGCAGGGCAGTCAATAGGCAGGTGAATGGCACTTAAGAGGAGGACCTTGGATTCCAGCCCAGACCCACTGTGCCATTTTGAGCAAGCTATTTCTGACCCATAGCCTCCAGGTTCCTGTCTGCCAAAGCATTGGTTTAATTCTGATTTAGTTGGTCAGGAGAGGAGCCATGCACTGTGATTGAAGCCTGGCCAGGTGACTCCAGGGTATGGCCTGGTGAGAGGAGCTGACTTACACAGCCTCTGTGATGGAGGAGGTCTAGGTGTTGGCTTAGTCACTTGCTGTGTGACTTTGGATTGTACCAGCTAAACCTCAGCTTCCTCATTTGTGAAATGGCGATAGCAGTGGTGCCTTGAATTTGCCTCCTGCCAAATGAGATTTTCTATCAGGTAGTCAGCATGCAGAGAAGTACCAGCTCTTTCAGGTGACAGTTACATAAAGGCTGAAGGCACAGGTCTTGGAGAAGGCAAGCAAGGGGTAAATCTCAGCCAAGTGTCGCTAAAGGCAAAGTGGCCCTGGCCTCCTGGGGCCCTCTGCCCGATTACCCCTACCCCTGCCTGCCACAATGCACAGAGCAGCCTGGCAGCCCTCACACCACCATCCCTGGAAACCAATGTCTATGAGGACTCTGGTCTGTCCTGGCATCAATGTTGGCATTCCCAGTCTTGACCTTTGACTTCTTACAGCCTCTGTGGCCCTTCAAAACTTTGGAAGCCTGAGATTTATCACCCTGATTTCTATCTAGGAGAGGGTTTGAGATACATTGTAATTGATTTTATACTTCCTTTAACTGATTAATTGTGGAATTTATGCATCACTCGCAGAGTAAGATTTTAGGTGTTTTTATGAAGTGGGGTTAAAACACCAGCCTACCACGGGTGGCTTAACTTTCTCTTGACAACTGTAAGTGGCACAGCCTGAGGCCCTTGTCAGACGCCCTCTGCTGTCTGGGTGTCGTCTCATTAGCAAATAATGGAAACCCAGCTCTACCAGTGAACGAACCCCTTTGGCCGTGCAATACTCAACCGCCCCTAGGATTCCACCTCTGGCAGGGTCTGTGCTGCCCTCCCAGATGGCAAATAATGCCAATCAATATTAATCTGCTTCCAGGTAGTTGTTCTAAGAAATATTATTTCCACAGGAGAGTCAGGCAGTGAAAATAGAAAAGAAAGAGTGAAAACGGCTCTATATGCCTGAGGGAGCACCGAGGACCATCACTGTGGCTAGGGCCTCTAGAGATGGACCTTAGTTATTGTAGAGTCTTTGGAGGAGGTTTGTTCTGCTTGAATTTTATTTCAGTCAGAACATATTAACATAACTATGATACAGACTGATAAAGGTATGAATGAGGAATTTAATATTTTGCATTTAAATAGGAATGAAGGAATAAAAATTTGAAAGGGAAAGCTCCCAGGGTCATTGCTGAAAATGTCACAGTAATGACGAGTCCATTTGTGAAGAGTGGCATTGTAGAGCTGCTGCTTGGCATGAGAATCATCCCCGAGTCTCCATGCGGTCACCTCGGGGACTTTGGGTCCTGGAGTGGAAGCCTGCATCCTGACGGAGCTTGACCAGGAAATTGGCCAGGGATGATTGCAGAGCCATCCGAGCATCAAATCTCAGTGGAGGTTGGCACTCCATCTGGACCCCCATGGTCCCACTGATGCTCAATGATGTGGTGCAGGGAGCAGGTTTAAGCTCAGCCAGGGATGCAGCCACCTCCCCAGTGGGCCAGGGCTAGTGGCTCATTTTCCCTCCTCGCTGAGTCTCCACCTGAGGCTGCTCACAGGGTCGCGTCTGCAGTGAAGAGAGGAAGCGTGGCTCACCTGCCCTCTCCACCCCACTTCCCCGTCTCTCCTTCCTTCTGGACGACAGAAGGAAGGAAGCTCCTCTGGGGCTCAGCCTCCCCCTGTCCTGCTCCACCACCTCTGCCTCTCTTCTGCCTTTCTTCTGGCTCCTCCTTAGTGGCCTTTTCCCTCCTCAACGTTCCCATCCTATCTTGTCACCAGGGCTGTCACTGAGCTATGGAGGTTCATTTCCTGTCATTATCTCTTCCATGAACTCTGGGCTTGTATTTTGACCCCTCCCTCCAGGAGTTCAACACCACACACTCCACTGGATCTCCCCGCCATTGCCTGTAGCCTGGCCCTGGCCTGGCTGTCAGCTCTGGTCTGTGATCCCTCCTCTAGACTCCTGAGCTTGAAGGCTCTAGGTGCCCAGGCTCCTGCTCGTGGACATGTCCCCTTGGCGTACTTCTCCCTCTGGAGGGGCTCTTTTGTCCCCACCTCTCTCTTCCTGTGGCTTGTTCTTCTCTGCTTCCAGGCCAGGCCTGACTGCTCCTCTGCCCCCGGGCTTCCTGTCCGTCCTCTTTAGTTTACTTTGCTCTCATGAACAGCAGCTCTGATTCTGTCTCATCCTGGCCTGAGACCTTTGGTGGCTCCCATTATTCATGAATTTTCTTAAGTCCTCAGGGTTCTCCCCAGCCTGTGGCCAGCCACTTTCCCAGTCTCATTTCTCACTCTTCCAATTACACAATTGCTCTTGCCATTTACACATGTTTTCCAGCCCTGACCTGCTCACCTCCAGCAGCCGGGAGGTCCTTCTTTCCTTAGAGATCCACCTTCCTTCACTTCTTCCAGTCCCCCTGAGTCCTGCACACTCTCCTGGCCACATGGGCTTGTACTTCTGCCTTCTCTGACGCGGTGGGCCACTTCTCTGATGCCTTCATTTCCATCTAAGAGGGCTGGCATTTATATATTTTTTTCAAAAAGGATTCAAGCCAACTTGATGCTGTTGAGTGCTTGCAAATTAAACTGCCCCAAGCCAAAAAAAAAAAAAAAAAAAAAATTACCTACCTACCAGACTGACTTATTTGAAGGCATAGCATAAATTTTTTGTCCCCATGTCACCAACATGGCACAGAGTAGCTCCTCAACAAGTGCTAAGTGAGAGGGTAAAGGCAGACCTTGTTACTGAGCAAGAGTTTGGCAGCTGCCCCTTCCTCTTCTAACTGAAGTTGTGTCTCTGGCTGCTGCTCAGGCAGCTCGACCAGACCAGAGTGTACCTAAGCATTCACACCTATGACAGCCATGCATACAGTGGGTGCTTACTTAGTGCTGCCTGAACTGGGACTTTCAAAGGCCTCATAACCTCTGCTTTTCCTTGGTGGCAGGCGATGGGAGGGAGGAGATCCTGGTGTCTCCAACCAGAAGACCCCGACCACCATCTTGTTGACCCCTGAGAGGAAGTTTCACAGCTTCGGGTATGCTGCCAGGGACTTCTACCATGACCTGGATCCCACTGAGGCCAAGCAATGGCTGTATCTGGAGAAGTTCAAGATGAAGCTGCACACCACAGGGGTGAGAAAGCCACTGCCTGGGCCCAAGTTCTCCACTGAAGCCAGCCCTAGGGCTGGGATATTGCCCAGCCCAGGAACCCTCAGCTTTCTCCACAATAGAAATTAAGGTCCATTTACCTTGAACACATGACACTTTTGTGCAATACACAGTGCTTTCTGATGTACATGTGGGCAGGGAGACATTCAGAATATTCAGCTATTCGTTTGTCTTAGAAACTGGTCAGTCAGAGGAGACCCTACCCTGGCTGTAGCTTGGGTACAGGATACTGGGTGCCCCCTTCGGTGCCAGGAGTTCCCCCTTCAGTTGTTGGATTGTTGGGAGACCAGGAGCTCCTCTCTCCACAGGGAGTACCTCAAGGGCTAGGGACATTTAGGGGGCTCAGGGTAGTGGCTATTAACTAATCACTTTGGAAGAAACAACTAGTAACAGCTGGCACATCAACCCTCTGTGTGGTGGAGGAGCTCACGACATCGACACCCAATAACAGGAGGCTCAAATGCTAGAGCTGTGGCCTCACTTCTCTTCCCAGAAAGCCAGTTCTGTAAAAGACATTGAAGCTCAAAGCTTCACAGGAAGCTGGAATTGTTTTCAATCTGAGCATTTTCATCCAATAAATTTTCTTCAACTGCAGGACTTGGAGATTCAGTTGGTGATAAGGTTTGAGACAATGGACCCTGGGCCCGGGCAGCCTGGGTTTAACTGCTGCCTCTGGTACTTTCAAGACGTTTCATACATGTAACTTAACCTGCCTGTGCCTCACTCGACTTTATCTATAAAATGGAGACAATGTTAGAACCTTCCTTGCTCTTGGGGGTATTGTAAGGATTAAAGGAATGAAGATACAGAAAGTGCTCAAAACTATGCCTGGGACAGGGTAGGGTCTAGTCCAGGGCTCGCTGCCATTAGCACCGCTTTCCTTTGCTAGATGGTAAACGTTTGCAGATGACAAAACAAACATCAATGGGAAACTCAGGAGCCAGCACCCTGCCTTCCAAGGCTCTGTGAGCACCATGTACCACGGTTCTCTCTCTGATGCAGAAAGACTCTGGCCGGAAGTGACTCCTTCCATTTCTCCTGATAGGATTTGATGCTGAATGTCAGGACTGTACAGCTGGAGGCAGTGCGCTGTGTACTTCAAGTTCATTTTATTTATTTATTTATTTATTTTAGTCAGAGCTGTGGCTTCCCAGTGCTCCATGGCCTTCCTGAGATTGGGAGCCAAAGGCTGGGTTATCTTTGCTAAGTACCAGGAGAGGGAGGTGGCAGGCAGGACAAGCATGTGCAGATGTCTCCACCAGGCTGGTTTAGTACCCGCTACTGCTTCTTTCTCCAAAAGTAAAGCATAGTCACTCAGCCTGCATTGATCCAGAGGTCCCCTGGATTGTTTCTTGGCATTAATTAACAAGCCTGTTGATTCTGGGGCTTCCTCCTGGTTTTTGCTCCACTCTCTGCCCACCCTCCACCTCACAGATACTTTTCTGATCATTTTTTAATAACCTCTGTCCACCTGGCATCTGGGCTGCATGGAGCAGTCTCCATCCAAGGACTGCGTGCAGCAGCTGCTTTGGCTTCTGGCAGAGAACTGCAGGCAGCGATCCTGTACTCCCAGTGGATTAGACAGGGCAGGCCTTAAAATAGGAGCTCTTCTATTTTGGTGGCTTGGTTGGCAGCTAATCAGGGAATGAAAGGTTCATGTCTGTTTAGAGTCACGCATGGCAGTGAGTTGACATGAATTAGGCCTCCATTAGGGGCCTCCCGAGGGTGACCATGTGTGACCACATATGGAAATAGTATGTAAATTGCATTGGAATAGTATGTAAATTGCATTGGTAGACCACTTTCTCTTCCCGGCCTCTGCTCTTTCCCTGAAACCCCCAGATGGTCCAGGGAGAAAGAGGGAGGGAAGGAGTGAGCTGTAAAGGTGGGACCTAGAGGGAACAACCGGTGTCTCTTACACAGTAAAGGGATGGGGCTGCCAGGCCCCATTTGGGGGGACACATCATTTTAGTCTGCCTTGTCAAACATGGGAAAACACAAATATCACTCACCAGGATTTCCCAGATCTCCAAGCATCAGTTTCCAAAGTCAAAGGTGTGTCTCTCCTTTGTCTTATTATTATTCCATTCCTTTCCCCCTACCAGGACCTCACCATGGATACAGACCTGACAGCAGCAAATGGCAAGAAAGTCAAAGCCCTTGAAATCTTTGCTTACGCCCTGCAGTACTTTAAGGAGCAGGCACTGAAGGTAGGATGGCAGTTGATACCTGTCAGCACATGTTAGGCTCCCTCTCCAGTCTGATGCACCTGCCAGCTAGGAAGAGGTGCAGCCTGGAGGGAGAGAGCACAGGCTTTGGATTCAGAACAGCAGGGTGTAGTCTCAGACATTGGTGGCTAGGGAGGGGCTTGGCATGCTTGACCAGAATGAGCTCTGGTAGAATGTCTGCCAAAATGGAGTGCCTGAGAAATCACATCCATCCATGAAACAGTCTGGTCATGAATCTTACTTTCATGAAGGAGAGCTGGTGGAGGAACCTGGCACAACAAGATCCTTCATGTTGATGCCTTTGCTTTGCCTTTTCAATGGGGGGAAGGTGGCGGTGCTGGGAATCGAACCCAGGGCCTTATGCATGCTAGGCAAGCACTCTATCTCCGAGTTACACCCCCAGCCCGCCTTTGCCTTCCATGTTGCTCCCCAGCCACTGTGGAGCAAAGGGCTCCTCTCAGCCTCCCAGACAGCTCAGGGAGGTCCACCACTCATGCTCTGAGCCCCTTTCCTGTTTAAAGAGTTTAAATTCACCTGCATGGTGATTGCTGTCCACCCCATCAACCTGCTCCCCTGCTTTGTAAAGCCCCACGGGGACCTGCAAAGAAACAAAGTGTAATCATTAAACAGTGGCTGCTTTACGTTGACAGAGGACAGGGGTGTTTTTAAAAACATGTTTACTGAATGTCCTTCGCACTACTAGCCAGTGTACTCCTTCTGGTCAAGCATCATAAATGGTTCAGATGGTAAATTTTAGGATATATATTTTTAGCACGGTTTTAAAAATCAGGACTTTTTAAAAAGGCAAAAACAGAACAAAACGTTTACTGATCAAAGAGGAAGTGAGTTTAGTGAGAGGGTGGGTCAGACCGAAGATAACTATTTGAAACAATAGGAAATATTAGACACCCTCAGGAAAAGTAATTTCTTTCTTTCTTTCTTTCTTTTTTTTAACCAGCCTGTGAGCCTTGTGTCCCCAGAGTTGACTTTGATACAGAAGTCTTAGTGTGTGTTTAGGTTTGATTTCACATTTGTCTGGTAAATATGGCGATAGGAAGGGAAGGGAAGAAAGGATCAAGCACTGATCAGAGGCTATCTTCAGGCCAGGTATTCCACATGTGTTCCATTGGATTCTGCCAATAATGCTGGGGGTTTACTTTATTTATTTATAATTATTGCTTAATTATTTGCTTTATTATTTTACGGATGGGAATATGAGTCTGAGAGCTCTCACGGCGACTTATCTACATGGGCCAGGTGGGAACCTCTGATGCCTTTGCCATCTCATCTATCCTCATGGGTCCCCCTGATGGGATTTGACCTTCACTGAAAGTTGAAGGTGGCGTGGTCCTTAGTTAGGTCCTGTCATTGGCACCCTTCCCATGCTAGCAGGAAAACTCCTCGCATATGCTGGGCTTGCAGTGAGGTGCTTGACACCCTCAATGGAAGCTGCCACCAGTTGTGTTCTGTGGGTCCAGCGCTGTTCTAGACACAGGACTACATGTGACAATTTAGTTAAGACTCTGGCCTTTTGACCTGGTAGACCTGGGTCTGGATCTAAATTTTGGCTCTGCCACTTTCTAGCTGTACAGTAGTCAGAAAGGAACTGAGCAAGTCTCAGCGTTCCCATCTAGGAAAGGGGCACAGTTAGTATCCCTTCTACGTGGATTCCTGCAGAGATAAGGTCCTCAAAGTGCTCAAAGGGACTGACACATAGTAAGCCCTCAGTAAATGGATCAATCCTGCAACAACCTTGTGAGCTAAGTATTATTACCCCCATTGAATAGACATGGGAATTGAGGCCTGGGAGGTTGTCATTTGTCCAATGTCCAAAGACTAGGAAGTGACTAAGGGATTTCCCTCTGACCACCTCCTTCATTTCTGAGTGACATTCGGTGAGCTCTCTATTTGCTGAATATTTGAAAAAACAGACCCTTCCCCCTGACCCTGGTAAGTTACAGAGGCTAGAATAGACTCCTGGGAAGTCCCAGGTGGGAGCCTGGGTTCTCAGTGAAGCTTCTGGAGGCGGACCCTCAGACCAGCTCTGCCACTTGACTCACTGCATGTGTCTTCCTCGACTTTAGGAGCTGAGTGACCAGGCGGGTTCAGAATTTGAGAACTCTGATGTCAGATGGGTCATCACGGTGCCTGCCATCTGGAAACAGCCAGCCAAGCAGTTCATGAGACAAGCTGCTTACCAGGTGAGGGTGGGGGCGGGGCGGGGGGGATGGCAGAAGAAGGACCCAGGATGCTCCCAGTGGTGCCTATGGCCCTACTCAGGTATCATCCAGCATTCATAGACCTCCTAAGGAAGCAGAGAGGAGGCCCTAGGAAGGAACTTGAAGGATTCCAAGAGCCTCCTATTCTTCAGCTTCCTCCTGAGGGACATATGGGGGTCAGTCCGACAACCACGGGGTTGGGCACAGTTTTCTTTCTGGCTCTCCAAGATCCCAGGTCGTGTTTCCACTGTGATTCTCTAGAGTTAGGAGACTCAGAGACATTTCTCTGTGGGTGAATGGAAATAAGGACCTTAAAGAAAAGGCTTTGGAAACAAGAATGTTTTAATAAGAAAGGAGCAAAGACGAGGCACTGGCCACTGGCCACTAACATAACATGCTGCTTATCTGCAGCCCAGAAATAAAGGCTGTGTGATCATCCTGGGCACACAAGAGCCACACAGGCACAGACAGGGCATCCAGAGAGGGGTGAGGGCTTCCACCTGGGTGGAAGCAGGCACCACGTGAGGGCAGAGGCCTGGCTGCATGATGGATCAGTCAACAGGGCACATCTGAGCTTCAGGGACAAGACCTCTCAGTGCTGGTGGCCAGTCCACCCCTATGGGCACCAGGGCTACCATCCCTCCTGGCCTCCAGCCCTCATGCTCTGAAGACAACATGTGCCATGTCAGGCTTCTGTGAGGATCTGAATTCTGGCAAGACTGGTTCCCATCCCTGGGGCAGAGCTAGCTCCTGCTGAACTTCAACCCTGGGTTGAGGAAAACCTACTCCTAGGGCCTGGGTCAACTCTCTGTATCTTGAGAGTCAGTTTTCTGAGTGTTCAACCTCAGGCCCAGCTGGGTCCCATCACTAAGGCAGTTGATGTCCCCGTGCCTCCATCACACTCCTCAGGAGACCTGACCACATTTCCCAGGGGGATATTCTGATGTGGTTTGTGGCCACATGTATGAGTCTTTCTATACAAAACCACCACAGAGCCTGAGTGAGGTGAATGGCCATGGAGCCCTAGCGTGGCGCACTGGGTTGGATGCCCAGGGCCTACTCCTTGCAGCATCCGCAGCATCTTTGTGAATGGTTAAGGGTGGGAAGTGCCCCCTCCCTCACGCTCTCCCCTTTCCTGGGCTGCTTCCTCTGCTCTTCCCTTCCTTTGGGAATCTGGCTCCATGTATGGATCTGCCAAAAATAGATTAGTTTTTATAGGGATGAAAGAAGAGGGTGGAAAGAGGCCATTTCTTTAAGAAGGAAAGGAGGGAAAGAGCAGTCTAGCTGTTCACAGAAGCCCCCTTCATGGAGCTTCTGGAGCCTCAGCCTTCAGGCTGTGTCCAAAGATGGCACAGTGGGACAAGGCCATTGTGAAGATGCCGCCCATTGCTCAGAGATTTTCTCAGGAAGATTTGAGATTCAAGGCTTTGACTTGCATTTCCCAGGCCACAGGAAAACTTTAGCAATAAACTGTGACCCGTAAAGGGGTCAGATTATATTTTTAGCCTGGAAAAAAAAAAAAAGAAAAGAAAAAAAGAAGTGCAGTTCCTGGTCAGTTCATCAGGGCTGGGAACTTGCAGGGGGGCTTTTTCTAGGATGGTCTCTTCTTATAGGCAGGGCCCCACACTGGAGAGCCTGAAGAGGAAACCAGGTAGGGGAGGGCTTTGGAATAAAAATGGTCCCTCATAGCCGGGCACAGTGGCGCACACCTGTAATCCCAGCAGCTCCGGAGGCTGAGACAGGAGGATCACGAGTTCAAAGCCAGCCTCAACAATTTAGCAAGGCCCTAAGCAATTCAGTGAGACCCTGTCTCTAAGTAAAATACAAAAAAAGGGGCTGGGGACATGGCTCAATAGTTAAGTGTCCCTGAGTTCAATCCCTAGTACCAAAAATAAAAAGTTCCTCAGAAAGAAAAGGGCCAGCTGTGACCAACATTATGAATTTGCTTTCTGAAGCCCAGAGGCACCCTGTCGGCAGGGCTTCTCCATGCTGGGTGACATTTTCTGGGCCAATATTCTTGCCATTTGGGCTTTAACCCTTGATAATTTTGCTTTGATACTTGTGTGCGATTTACAGTGGCCTAGTGGATATAAAGATGGCAGAGATCATTCATTTATTCATTAGACACACCTACAGGTCTCTGAGGGCCTGGGCTGTGACAGGCCCTGGATTCATCTTCTGCCTAGACAGGTCCCTGTGCTCAGGTTGCTCGTGGCAGTGCGGCTCATAGTTTGGGGGTACAGGGGGTGTGTTAGGGGCATGATTGTTTTGTGGACTTACAGGCGGTCTCTTCATCTTGTCTTCTGAAGAGTTTCAGGGCAGAACCAAGCGAGGCTTCCTACATCTCTCCATACTGTGCCACCCTGCCATTGTTATACAGAATAAGAATGAGACTATACCATGATAGCAAATTTTATGGGTCAGCTTGACTAGGCCAGGGAAGTGCTCAGTTATTTGGTTAAAATTTATTCTGGGAGTTCCTGTGAGGGTGTTTTAGATGAATTCAACATTTAAATGGCTAGACTGAATAAAGCGGATCACCTTGCCTCGTATGGCTGGGTGTCCTCCAACCCATTGAAGGCATGGGTAAGGCAGAGGGCTGACCCTCCGCTGAGTGGGAGAAAATGCCTCCTGCCTGTGTTTGAGCTGGGACACTGGGTTTTTTTTTCCTGCCTATGGACTGAAACTGAAATGTGGCGCTTCCTGGACTTCCAGCCTGTGGCCTTTGGACAGGATCTCCACCCTTGGGTCCCCTGGGGCTCCAACTTGCTGACTACAGATCTTGGGACTTGTCCGACTCCATAACTGTGAGCCAGATCCTTCCAGTCAATCTCTTTGTATGCATATCTGCCTCCGACTAGTTCTGTTTCTCTGGAGAACTTGGCTAATACGGTCCCTGAGCAAAACCCATAGTCCTCAGCCCAGTGACTACTGAGCATGCTCACAGGGCGACCATCTCTGTGAAAGAGGTTCAACAGGGTGGATACTGTTTCTTTCTACAAGCCCACCAGCCCCTCCACCCACAGAGCATCCCACCAGGTTGACTTCAGGCATAAAAGCCTGAAGAATGAGGTAGGATAGGTGGGCTGACAGGACATTTGCGGGACTGGGCAAGTCCATTGTGCTTGGGCAGGAAGTATGTAGCCCTTTTCAGTCTTCTGGAGGCTTCTCAGGTACAAGTTCATGGCGCAGTTACATGGGGCTGAGCTTTACCCTTCCACCTACCACCTGCCTACCAGGTGGAAGGGAAAGAGGTATAGAGGAGACCTGGGATGGACATCTGCTGGCTATCTTCTGGTCTGGGGCCTCTGCTCAACTCACCGCCCCTGAGGGCTGCAGAGCCATGCAGTTCATCTGTGGGACTCCTCAGACTTGTCTGGTCTCAGTGCTTGTTGAAGAAATGGGTTAAACCTCAGTCTTTTATAATTCACAGACTCAGGGCTCTTATAAACCCTTTAAGAACATCGGTGATGAGATGGTAGTGGAAAGAACAGCTGATCCCCCTTCCAAGGCCTTTGGGAAAGATCTGGGACCAGGAGAGAGTTCCACTGAACTGATCATGGGTAGTAACTACTCCAGATTTTTCTAAAGACATTTTGCCTAAAATGTGTAACTCTAGTAGGTTCCAGAAACCTGTTAAATAAATGATGCCTGGTCCCATCTCATCTAACATGGAGGTGCAGCTTTCATTTGCCTCCTTGTCTGAACAAGCTGCAGTGAGAAACAGTTCTATTGGGGGACAGATATGTGTCACACCAGCGGTGGTGCAGCTGTAGCTCTCTTTAGCTTGACGACAGGCCGGCAGAGCACTTAACAGGTCTGGCCATTTTTCCCAGCTGTGGACACAGTCCCTTGGCAGATCTTCCTGGCAGATTGCAGAGGAGGAAGGCTGGGGAGCTGAGCAATCAGGTAAAAAACCCACTTCCACAGGCTCCCCGGAGCCTGCGCCTGCTGAGTGGATCTCGTGATCCCAAAGTGAGGCTCTGAAAAGCTACTACTCCTGCTGCCCCAGATTCCTGGAGGAATCAGAGCAGGTAGCAGGTAGCATGCCTCTCGGTTCAGGCACTTTGTAGAATTCCCAGGTCCCGTCTGCTGTGTGTGTTCAGCAGAGGCAAGGGTCAAGAAAGTGCAGAAGAGAGGCCGGCTGGAGGTGTGGTCAATTTATTGCCTTTGCAGCTGCTTCCTGAGCACCTACTATGTGCTACAGGGCAATGCCCTTAGAAAAGACACCATCTGTATAGGTGGAGACAGAATCTGTGACGTGCTTACACCTCACAGTGGAATAGGAATAGAGTGGAACCAGTTCCAAAGGCAGAATCGGTGAAGGCCAAGAGCATGTTCTGCTCCAGCTGCCCCTGGCCTGACCCCAGGCAAACAGCCACGGGTCTCCTAGAGGCTGCTGTTGTGTGTGGCTGCAAGAAATCAAGTTTTCTGAGAGTCTGGCCCATTTTTTGCATTTCCTTCTTCTGTTCCTGGAATCCTGAAGTGACTCTGGGACTCCTGCTGGGGAGATGGAATTTGTACGGAGCCAGCTGTCTCCCCCGCCCCCACCCTGCAGCTCTCCTCTGTGGCTCTGCAGGAGTTTGCTGGTGGGAACAAGGTCCCTGTGCTGGGGTGTGACAGGGGCTGAGTCAAGCAAAGGCTTGTGCTCACTGTGTCCTGGTCTTTCAGACACTGCCCAGACCCCTCTCTGACCTTGCTCCTTCCTCCCCTCCGGAGTGGGCTCCTGTTTACTCCTTGTCTGTTATCTTCTCCTGGGTGCAGTGAGGAACCCCTGTAAGGAAATGTGTCACAACTATTGCCATGCAACCAAGGCCAGCCCAACTGGGAGGGGACAGATGACAGGTGCCCCCCTATGGGTCCAGCCCATGTGTTTGGGGCAGACTGGGGTCAGCCTGGTGTCTCTTTTTGATGTTAGGATATGGGAACGACCCAACTGCCCTGCTGGATTGTCACCCTCATGCTCAGATGCCCTCCAGTTGTGTCATTTCACTCAAGGCTCTTCACGCCTTTGGGCTTCTTGATTTGATTTTCCATAGAAAGATTTCCCATCTAAGTCAGAGTTCCTGCTCAGAATCTCAGGAACAGGGCAGGTGGAGGAACCAAGAGTTCATGTGCCTTCTTCCCTCCTGTCTCCCCCGGCCACAGCCCAGGCCCTTGTCTTTCTTGTTGGCACCTGGGGCTCTTCTGTGGCAATCCTGCCTGGTAGGCTGACATCCTAACAGGACAAGGTAATAGTAATGTGGCTTTTGAGTCAACAGGGTCTTTGCCTGTCTCCCTTAACACTGAGTCTCTGGACTCTGCCCTGGGGCTCTGTCCTCCCAGCCCTCACTGCCACCCGCTGCCTAGTTTATTTTCTAGTCTGAACTTAGCAAGGGACCCTTATTTATGCAGGCCCAGCTGTTCCTTGGCAGTGAGTCTTCCCTTATTCCCCATCCGTGCTGGGGAAGCTGGCCTGCTAGCTTCTGCTCTTCTAGGAGGCCCTGAATGCAGCAGATGCAGGAAAGGAAAGCTCAGGGCCCAGTCCCTTAGAAGGGTTTCCTCCCTTGGGATTCAGGTTCAGAGGTTTCATCATTCTTGGTGGCACTTTACATGTGTGACCCACATGCTGTTTCCTTGGGCCCCTTAACTCTCAACCATCTTTGTGCTGAAACGATGTCTAATGTGACCCTGGGAGAAGGTGAAGCTGGGGAAAGGAGACTTAATTGCTTCAACGTGCAGTGGAAAATCTCTTCATGCTTTAGTGGCCTGTTGACTGATGTCATGTAAGGGTGGCCCTGGCCTCTAACACCCGTGGACCAGGCTGGCAGGTCTCCTTCTGCCTAAGTGGGTCCTGAGCAGTGGGGAAGGAGGCTCCCTGTGAATGGTGCAGGATGTGGGTGTGGTCCCTTCTCGTTTTACAAAGCCTGCCTTCCAGAAGGGGCTCTGCCACTTGAGAGACATTTGGTATTTACAGAGTGATTTTCCCTCACCTGCTTGCTGGCAATACCTCCTTAGGACATCATCAATGGCATTTCCTTGTGGGTGTGGTTGTTATGGAGAACTTCTAACAGCCTGATCCTGTCCCAGAGTCGATGGGTGAAACACAGTGCTTCAGAAATGGTCGAGGAGGAAGTGTGAGAGGCACAGGAGAGTTTTGTCACAGTACCAGGGCGGGCTGGGGACCTGTAACTAGAGGCACTAAGAGCAGGAGAGCCAGTAGCAATTTAAAGAGCCTGGTCTGCAGGGCTCATGTTATGGATTGGATCTGGAATGCCCCAAAGCTCTGTGTTGAATACTTGGTCCCCAGTGCAGCAATGTCCAGAGGGAGGGATCCTGGGAAGTGACTGGATGATGACCTTATTTGGTGGATTAATAATTTGAATGGACTACTAAGAGCAGGTGGAAACTATAGGCATGAGGACTATGGTTGGAGGAAATTGGTCACGGGGGGGAGGGGGTGTCCTTAGAGACTATATCTTGTCCCTGGCCTCCTCTCTGCCTCTCCCCACCTCTGCCTCTGGGCTGCCATGAGCTAGCAGCTTCCCTCCACCATACCCATCTGCCATAATGTTCAGCCCACCTCCGACTCAAAACAATGGAGCTGGCTGACCATGGACTAAAACCTCTGGAACCAGGACAAATCTTTCCCCCTTTAAATTGTTTGTGTTTGGTTTCATTTTTCTATCACAATAAAAAGCTGACTAATATTACTCAAAACCCCAGCCCATACTGATACCACCACTTACAGGCTGGACACCTTTGAGCAGGACTGTGCTGCTTTAACACTGCAAGTCTCAAGTCCCAGGAAATCCCTGTTCTGGGCAAACTGGGCCAGCTGGTCCCCCTACCGCTCTGAGCCTGGATCTTTCTACCCTAAGTGAGGGAGTTGGACAAAGGCCCCAAAGGCTTGTTATACTTCTGACATTCTACCAGAATCTTCTTGCTCCTTGCTCTTGATGGGCCCTCCTAAGCCGCTTGACCTATGGCTCTAAGCCAGCTCCTCCTGAGGAGAGGTATTCGTGCAGGCATGACATTAGGACAGCTACCGTGCCTGGTCCATGAGAAGAATCCACTGAACCTCAAGGGTCTGGTGTAGAACAGGATTGCACGAGGGGACTTCCTCCCAACTGAGTGTGGCACGAGGGCAGCATCCCTAGGTTTCCTTGGAAACATCAACAAAGCTGCATAGTGGTGATAGGAACTATGTGTGCTCTGTCCATCCTGTTGGTGGCCAGGAAACCCCATGCACTTGAACAGCCTCCGCTGTGAGACCTCCTGCTCCAGCTCAGGGCTGTGGGAAGTGGGCAGGGATCTGGTTACAGGCCAAGGCCCGTTCCTCTGAGCACCTTCAGAAAGGTGGTCCTGGGACTTCATGGCTGGCTCTTCTTAGGGTCTGGAGGGGACATGACTGGAACAGGTCATGTGTCACAGAACTGAAACATTTTTGCCTCCTGAAGGCCAGAATCCCAAATGCGAATGGAGGCCACAGATGAGAACTTGGGGACCAAATTTTTACAGCTATATTTGATATGTGTAATATTTGTTACTATATTTGATATGTGTAATACCAACTATGAAAACAATAAAGTCTTTGATAAGATACCTGCGCGTGACTGCCCATATTATAGAAAATGAGGACTCCCTGGGATTCCAGGAGTAGCTTCCTCTTCCAGGAGTGACTGCCCATATCTCTCCCCAAGCAGGCAAATGGCAGGAACCCTCCCAGTGTTCTGGAGACAGATGATCAGATTCCCACACACAAGTCAGAGGCTTGCCTAGCTGAGGTCTACAAGATGGGGGTCTGCTGTGTGGCCCACTGTAACCAGGAACAGATCACCTGCCTTCTGTCCTCTGATGGTTTTCAAAGTTTGGGGGCTTTTGTCACTCGGTCCTACCATTTAGGAATAGAACCCCATCTATACCCTATAGCCCAGAGTCACCCTGCCTCCTCCCTGGTGTTTCTCAGTTCTGGGCAAATCAAAGCCCAATTGCAAGAGGTCCCATGAACAGAGAACCTTCTATTTATTGAGGGTGCTTATACATTTTCTTTAGCCATCCTGAAGTGTTTGGGGCTCAGTGTGCAAAAGCCTGTGTAGGAATATCCCAAACTAGCAGAGCTTGAGTGTTCCTTCCTTGGGAGTGTCAGACCAAGGTGTGAGGGTCTCTGAGCCAACCTGCACAGGGAACCCAGGTCCCAGCCTCAGCTTCTGTCTTTCAGGCAGGCATGGCCTCCCCTGAGAACTCGGAGCAGCTCATCATTGCCTTGGAGCCTGAGGCCGCCTCCATCTACTGCCGGAAGCTGCGTCTGCACCAGATGATTGAGCTGAGTGGCAAGGCGGCGGTCAATGGGTACAGCGCCAGTGACACAGTAGGAGCGGGGTTTGCACAGGGTACCTCTGCTCTCTCTCTCCCTCCCTCCTCTCTTGCCTTCCCCCAGGGTGTTTCTCTACCTCTGATGATGTTACCACTTAGTGCTGTAAGGAAAGATCAAGATACTTTAGGAGAAGGCTGGCTTTACCCTTCTCCGTGTCAGCCTTCCTTCCTGGCCTCTTGGAGGCCACCTATAAACTGAGTAATGGTCACCTGCCTCATCACCCACAAGTACGTGGAGGGGGCTTCTTCAAGAACCTGAAGCTAGCCAGAGAGTAGTACATCAAGCCCAGGGCCTTGTGCATGCTAGGCAAACTCTCTACTACTGAGCTACACCCCCAGACCTCATCTTTCTAGCTCTTAATCTTTCTTGCCTATTAGCTGACTTTTCCTTTAATCCCATTTTCCTGTTATTAATCCCTCCATTAAAACTGTCCATTTAGTGCTGAACTCACTCAGTGGGGCTGTGTTCTAGGTGATGAGTTCATTATGTGTCTTAGCTGAGGTTAAAATACAGGTGGAATGGGCTGATCTCCTGACCCAGGGGATGCTCACTTAGCTGTGGGAAGAGCACCCACTTGAGGAGGGCCAGGGTGAGTATTTAGAGGAAGTTTTCCTCTTTATAGTTATCTTTTAAATAGTTCCCTGCATGCAAGTTAGTCACAATCTTGGTCCCCAGCACTGTTTTCCCTGGTGTCCAGGGCTCTGTGGGTCTCCCAGGGCTTCAGCATTTGCAGACAGGCTGGGTTGGGGACAAAGCACCACATGAGCATGGGTGCTAGTGGGTCCTGTGCACTAGTGGGCTCTGCTCTGTTGCCAGATGAGGACGGGGAAGGCAGAAACTCTCCTGTCACCAGTGCCCCAGATCCCTGGCCCAGGGGAGGGGGAAGACATCCACTACCCACTAACAAGCTTGATCTCAAGTCTTCCTGGGTCTCCACCCCAGAAACCTGAGTCTGTCTGGAGGCCCTGGCCTTGGCTGACCCTGACCAGATACGCATTCCTGCCCCTGTATACAGGTGGTCTTTTCCAGGCTGCTCCTCTTCCTCTTCACAGGGTTGCATTTGAATTCCTGGAGTTAGGAGTCTATAAACCTCCGCCAGGAGGCGGTGGCAAAAAGTTTGCTTGTCACCAGGCTGCTCTGTGTCAGTGCCTTAGAGCTGATTTCCCTGGAAATAATGAAACAGGCTTCCCTTTAAATCCCAGGACTGGATTAGCCTGTAGTAATGCTGTACCTCCCCAGGAGAAGTTGAGGCTGGCCTTACAGCTTACTAATTCAAACACATTAACACATATACTTGGGACAATATATATAAATGTTTAGGTTTCCTTCTTTTTTTTTTTTTTTTTTTTTTAATTTTTTTTTTTTTTTTTTTTTTTTTTTTTTTTTTTTTTAAATTTTTTTTTTTTTATTTTTATTTGTAGATGAACACAATGTCTTTATTATATTGCTTTGTACGTGGTGCTGAGGATCGAACCCAGGGCCTCACGCATGCGAGGCAAGCGTTCTACCGCTGAGCTACAATCCCAGCCCCTAGGTTTCCTTCTTTATTGTTTTCATTGGAAAAAGGAGAAAGACTGAGCTTATATCTTACATGTAAATTCTCAGTTGTTCACGAAAAGAAATTCATGTCAGAATCAGCTAATTCTGGCATAGCTCTTTTTATATACTCTGTGAATAGAACACATTTGGGGGGAATCTGATTTTTGATCATAGTGTTCCCTAAAAGCTCAGTTTTGTGTTTTCCTTTCCTTTAACAAATCACATTTCCTCCACTGGACTCTGTGCCTGTGTCCTGTGGCTTGTGGAATGTGCTGCTGTCTCTGTGGGCTTTCTGGATTTTGAAATCTATAAATTACTGGACACCACGCCTCCCAGAGGCCATAAGGCAGGGAATATGGTGCCAGCCTTGCTTTACAGCTGGAAGTCTCTCCCAGAAGTGCAGAGCAGTTACTCAGGATGCCCAAGGTGCTTGTAGGCTTCCTTGTGATGGGGCCCAGTGAGCCCCCTGGGGAATGGAACTGGCACTTGGCCCCCTGGCAAGAAGAGTTTGCCATTGGTGTTATTTTATCATAAGGATTTAATGCGATCACTATAGGACACCGTTTTCCCCCCACAATCTTGAGCTTAATCTGCCTGAAAAAAATAGGATGTTTTTGAGAGCTCAGTACATGTTCTGTTAGCCTCACTTGGCTGTTTTTATGAAGGCCATCAAATGTGCCATTTAGACTGTTTTGGACAGCAGATGCCCACGGCAAGGCCTGTAGCAGAGGCGCATCTGGAGCCAGTGCTGAAACAGGAGGGAGGCCTTGAGTGTGGGTCCCTTCTGGGACACCTCCCTCTCCACTCTGACCCAAGCCTTGATAACTTGAAGTTGGCGGAGATGGCTGGGCCTGTGAAGTTCTGATTCCCCAGAGAAACTGTTTTGCAAACACCGTGCTCCTTGCCAAAAGAGGATTGTGGGCCAAGGGTGCTTTCCTGGGTAACCAGCAACCAAGGGCAATTCAAAGACAGCAGCACCAGCTCAGGGACTAAAAAAAGCCAAAAAAAAAAAAAAAAAAAAAAAAAACCAAAAAAAAAAAAAAAAAAAAAAAAAAAAAAAAAAAAAAAAAAAAAAAAAACCCAATAAAACAAAAAAAACCCAAAACCAACAGAAAAAATGGTGGAGGGATGGGTGGCAGAGCCTTCATCATTTTCTAACTCAGTGATGGTAGTTGTCATTTGATGAACACCAGGTTTCATAGTAGGTGCTTTGCCTTCATTCTCACCTACTATGTGCCAACAAGGAACTGAGGCCAACTACCAACATCCCCGCTTTATGGATGAGGAAACTGAGGCTCAGAGGAGTTAAGTGATTTGCCCCAACTCCCACCTTGGCTATGTCCTTTCGCAGTATCTTTCTCATTTCTAACATCTCATTATTCTGCTTTTTCAAACTTCCCTATAAATCATTAAATCTCAAAGGCGTCAGGGTCTGTGGGTTTGTTTTGAACTGTGAGACAAGAATCGCAAGTTCCTTCACCTCGCCTGACCTGGTTTCCTTACCTGAACATAGGACAGTTGTGTGTATCCTATCCTCCTCATGTCCCAGCAGCCCAAGTCACAGCGGGGCCTGTGCACTCAAGCAGAGGTTTCCCTGGGGTTCATGAGCAAGGAGGTGCCAGGCCAGGCTTCAGATGCCACCTCGTGGCTGAAGCACCACCTTGTGGCTGAAGAGCACATTGGCCTCAACAGCCAGGGAAGGGCTCAATCTGTTTATTCAGGATGCAGATTACATCCCCCACATCCCTTGTATCAGACAAAGTTCCTTGATGTGAAGTCCTTTAACTGAGCTCAGTGCAGGCTTCTTGGCTAAGGGCTTCCACATGGGGCAACAAAGCCGGGAAACTGATCTTATTAACCCATTCCCCCAAAAATGTCACCAGAGAAAGGGAATGTCATCAGGGTGGGCTTTTCAGCTGGGCACAGGCCAAAGCTGGCCGACAGATGAAGAGATGAAGGCTGGTGTAAAGAGCCACCTTCTCTTGGAAGAACTGGCTTTGCAATTCTGAATGGTGTGTTTATTAATCGTTTTGGTCACCTATCAGTAGATGTTCCATTCCTGAACCTCCTCACGCTGTTACCTCTGCCAACTCCAGATGACTGCCGTTTCATGCTTTCTTACCCATCACCCTTTTCTTTCTGTTGGCTGCTAGCCAAGGAGCACGTACGGCGTAATCGGCAGAGTCGGACCTTCTTGGTGGAGAATGTCATAGGAGAGATCTGGTCCGAGCTGGAGGAAGGTAGTGTTCTTGAATGTCCTTTGCCTTTGCTGAATTTTATTTATTTATCATTTTTGTGTGTGTGTGCTGCTGTTTTTGCATTACCATTTGTTCCTTTTGCACTTTGGGAAAATGCTCAACATCAGTGTGTTTTTAAGGCCACTCACCCAGGTAGAACCCTTTTGGGAGCTATAGTTTTGCGTGTTGTAAAGTCATGCAGACTCTTCTTCCCGAGAAAGGTAGGAAATAGAACTCCCTCGTCCTGGAGTAAGTCTTGTGTTAAACAGTGGGTAATGGTATGTGCCAGGTATGTGGCACTGCGTGACATGCATGCTTTGGCCATTCAGAGTCCTTCTCGAGGTTCTTCATCATCCATGCCAAGCTGGCCCTCTGAATACCTTGCTATTTTCCTAATAAGCAAAACCATTGTGCTAGCCAGTAGTGTTGGTGGTGCTTAGCTGTGTAGACCAAGTTATCATCCACTAGCTTGTTTCGGATGGGGTTGACAAGTGGTCTATGTAAAGAATGGCTGTGTCTGTACCAGGTGACAAGTATGTGGTTGTGGACAGTGGCGGAGGCACCGTAGACCTGACAGTCCATCAGATACGGCTACCTGAGGGACACCTGAAGGAACTATATAAAGCAACAGGTGAGCCATGGCATGGTTGGTTTTCTCACCCCTGAGTCCATTCCAGACAGTTCCGTTTCACTCATTTCAGATTCCTCACAGTGCTTCTTTCTCTTGATGTCACCAGCCTGTGGGACCACAGGTGCAGGACACTCACGTCTCTACCAATAAGAAAATGCAGCTAAATGTTCTTTTAAGCCCAAACCACCTCCACTGGAGTTTCAGCATCAAGTGCGCCTGGCCAAAGGAGCTTGTTTCTGAAAGTTCCGATGTCACCTATGATTTAAGAGCTAAGGCCAGCTTTCTAGGCGGTCTCACACCACCTCATCTATACCAGGTGCACCAAACCAAAGAATGTTCTTGCTCCTAGTTAATTAAATGTATTGATCTTATTTGAAATGTAATTGATTTTAGACACTGCTGATGAGAGATTTCTACAGGGGAAAAAAAATCTCTGCATATGGAATGAGAAGAACCTAAGGGTTCTGCAGTCCACTGGCTAAGTGGGTCCAAGTTTGCATTTTTTTGTGCGTCAGAGAGAACACAGCGTGTTCCTCAAGAGTTTGGATTTGGTTTATGATGGTTTTTAACATCATGGGCTCCCATTTCATTCTCGACCCAGGTGGACCCTATGGATCCTTGGGAGTAGATTATGAATTTGAGAAACTTCTGTGTAAAATATTTGGAGAGGATTTTATCGAACAATTCAAAATCAAGCGTCCTGCAGCCTGGGTTGACTTAATGATTGCCTTTGAGTCTCGCAAAAGAGCAGCTGCTCCAGACAGAACCAACCCTCTCAACATCACCCTGCCTTTCTCCTTCATCGACTACTACAAGAAGTTCCGTGGGCACAGCGTGGAGCATGCCCTGAGGAAGAGCAAGTGAGCTGGGCTACCTTTGGCTTGGGACGGTCTGGGGGTGGATTATGTTGGTGAGGGGTGGGAGGACGGTGAGTTCTAATCCCACACATTTGCTATCTTGGGCAAATGACTTGACCTCTCTGTTACTCGGGTTTTTATTTTTTAAAATTTTTCATCTGGAAAGTGAAAATAGTGGGTCATAGTTCTGCTTACCTCCTAGTGTTGTTGTGACGATAAAACCAACTCATAGACATTAGGTACTTAGCACCTAGAAAGTGAGACCTAGAAAGTGTCACCTATGTGCTAGTTATTATATCTTCTAAAAATTATCAGCTTTATGATAACAGGGAAGTTTAGTTTTAGCTACTGCTGGAATCCCAGTGTCTAGAAGAAAAGCTGGTACATAGTAGGTACTCAGTAAATACTTGTTGAATGAACCCCATGGGAATCTGGGTTTCCTGCTTCTGAGTCCCTTGGCTACAGTAAGCATTTGTTGTAAAATAAATGTATTTGGAAGATGATTTAAAGCTGAATTAAAATAAATAGACAAAATCATAGATTTCTAATAACTTTATAATTATTTTTGATACACACATATATCCATAGGGAAATGATTACTACAGTCAAAGAAATCTACATACCCATCATCTCCCATAGTTACCTTCTCATAATGGAAAATGAACTCCATCACCCAGCTTCAGTACTGTCGGTTCCCACTCAGTCTGCCTCTCACAATCCTCTCCCTGTTATTTTAAAGCAAATCTCAGATAGGTTGTCATCTAATCCATAAATGTCAACATATGGTTCTAGAGGAGATAAAATTTAAATCATAACCATGCATCATCACACCTAAAATTAATATTTCTTCAATATCAAATATCCAATTAACATTAACAGTTTTTCCAACTGTCTCCTAAACTTTTTCCAGTTTGCATCAACATCCTAATGAACCCTCTCAAGTCCCTCCATTTTATGTCTTCACAATGTATTAGATGATAAAACTGGTTAATTGTGCTAGAGAGTTTCCCACAGTCTGGGTTTTGCTTACTTCATGCACTTGGTGTCCTATAGCTTGTCATTCTGTCCCCTGGTATTTTTTTTAAAATATTTTTTAGTTGTCAATGGACCTTTTTTTTTTTATATATATATGGTGCTGAGAATTGAATCCAGTGCCTCACACATGCTAGGCAAGTGCTCTACCACTGAGCCACAACCCCAGCCCCCCTGGTATGTTTTTGCTTACAGATTGACTTAGTGGTTTAATCGGATTCAAGTTTGGATTTTCGGCAAATCTACTTAGTGGGTGGTGGTATTTCCTATTGCATCATATCAGGAGACTGATGAGCATTACCTGGGTCTGTTGATTCACTGGGTGGCCACTGAGTTATCATCTGAATTTATCACTCCTTCGGTTGGTGTAGCTAGAATACTCCAACAGGGACAAAGTTCTATTCTTCAAAGTTGGTTGTCTAGTCCGTACAGGAGAGAAGAAACCTTGATCGTCATAACCTGCCCTGTGAGGGGGTGAGGCAAGTACTATTATCCTTGACTTCCAGACAAGACCAGGCTCAGAGAAAACAGGATGAAGTGCCTAAAATCTCATCCCTACTAAGCAGTGGAACCAGACTGGAGCCCAGCCACCTGGCTCCCAATCCAGAGTTCCTTCTGCTCCATACTTCTGCTTCTAGACATGTTACATGTCCACAACATGGGATAGCTACCTGGAGGGCTGAGGAGATGCGCCTGAGCACACACACTTGTAGCTTATGTAGTACAAGGAAGGCATCACGTGGGCCCTAAGCATGCTCGCATTCAGAAGGCAGAGCCGCTCCTCTGCTCATCTCTTTCCTTCTTCACTAGACTTTGGCCTCCATCATCCCAGGGGAAGTTTGGAAGCAAAGAGAAATATAAGAGGTTATGTCAATTCTTGAGCTTCTGAGGGTCCAGGTCCTGGCAGTTGAGGGGGTTTCCAAGGGTGCTTTTGACTTTGAAACTCATTTCTGCCCCATGATATGACTGATGCTCTGCCAGGGCACATGCCAGAGCATATCAACCCTGGCATCCTGTAGGTACCCACTGACTGTTCCCATCTGTGCCACCTTCCCACAGTGTGGATTTTGTGAAGTGGTCCTCCCAGGGTATGCTGAGGATGAGTCCAGATGCCATGAATGCCCTTTTCAAGCCGACCATAGACAGCATCATTGAGCACCTCCGTAAGTATCCGCTGGGGCTTGGCCACCGAGAATGGGGACTGACCTGTCCAGCATCACCAGTACCATGCTGTCAGGTTGGTGGGGGATCCAGGTCTGGGAGCCATAGAACTGGACCCCACAGGGGTGGGAAGGACCCAGGCACACATGAGGGAGGTTGCTGGGCACAGGCTCTGGATCCCTCTCCTATTGCAAAGTAGCTGAGAATGTGTCCTGGGCTTTCAGTTTGGTCCCAGAGATCAGAGAGCTGGGAGCTCTGAAGCCCTGTCATCTGACTGCGACTGCTCTAGGAAACACATCCTGTTTGTGTTACCAGAACAGATTAGGAATCCTTACCTGCTGGGGGAGAGGGAACTGTGGTGAGGACAAAGAGGGCTACCAGAACCTGGCCATGCTGTCAACCTGTGGAGTTGGTGGCTTTCCCCAGGGACACACAGTGACTCACTGGGGGCCTTTTCCAGGATCCAACCTCCCCATCTTCTTCCCACCCTCACCTTCCAAATCAGAACCTCTAAAGGTGGGATGAGACTTTTATGCAAATCAGAGAATCCTGTTTCTAACAGCTGGCCTTGGCCTACTCTACAGCACCATGCATTTGGAGAGATTCCTTTCTGCATAGCAAGTCCCACTTAAAATGATCACCACCTCTCTGTTCAAATGGGCTTCTACTCAGCAGCTGCTCTGGCCTTTACTGCTGAGCACTGAAAACTCCTTTTCTACAAAAGACCAACTTGATAAGAACTCAATGAGCTCAGACCAAGCCAGGTTCCCATGGGCTCAGGTGGTTCTCCAGAGACAAGCAGCCTACTTCTCTCTTGCTTGCTGGCTTTTGTTGATGTGATGTTGCTCCATCTTCTTCCCTTTCAGGGGACCTGTTTCAGAAGCCTGAGGTTTGCACGGTCAAGTTCCTCTTCCTGGTAGGTGGCTTTGCTGAGGCGCCCCTCCTGCAGCAGGCAGTGCATGCTGCCTTTGGTGACAAGTGCCGGATCATCATCCCCCAGGACGTGGGCCTCACCATCCTCAAGGGCGCCGTCCTCTTCGGCCTGGACCCCGCTGTCATCAAGGTGCGCAGGTCCCCGCTCACCTACGGGGTGGGCGTGCTGAACCGCTACGTGGAGGGCAAGCACCCCCCTGAGAAGCTGCTGGTGAAGGATGGCACTCGCTGGTGCACTGACGTGTTTGACAAGTTCATCTCTGCTGACCAGTCCGTGGCTCTCGGGGAGCTGGTCAAACGTAGCTACACCCCTGCCAAGCCCTCGCAGCTGGTCATCGTCATCAACATCTACAGCTCTGAGCACGACACTGTCAGCTTCATCACTGACCCGGGAGTGAAGAAGTGCGGCACACTCCGTCTGGATCTCACGGGGACCAGCGGCACAGCAGTGCCTGCCAGGAGGGAAATCCAGACCCTCATGCAGTTCGGGGACACCGAGATCAAGGCCACAGCCATCGACATAGCCACCTCAAAGAGTGTCAAAGTGGGGATCGACTTCTTAAATTACTAACCGTCCCTCCCTGTCACCTGTCCCTAGGATCAGCTCATCTGCATCTGCTGACCTTATCCTTGACTCTCCTGTCCTTGACCTTGACCCTTGCCATTGCCCACCTGAACTTCAGCAGGAATGATGAGAACAACCAGGGTGAGAAATAGCTAGGGATTTTTCGATGGTACACTAGAGTCAGAAAAACAGTCAGAAATTACGATTGAGGTCTAGGAACAGGAAATTCAAGGATCCTAGAAGCGCAGGTAGTTTTCACAGGTACCAAAGTGGTGCACCAACCACCCAACAAGGGGATCGGTACAGGTCTGCAGCTGTGGTGGAGCCTCGCTTTGAACAGATCTCTGCCAAGTAGAACTTAGAATGCCCGATTGCCTTCTTTCTAGATTTGAAATGAGATCTTTGAGCCAGGAGGAAATCTTCATCTGAGATCTTTTCTTTTTAGATTGTTTTTTCTTTTTGGATGGCAGTCAATATAAAATGCCACCCATCTGCAGTCAGTGTCTTCTCATCCTGGAATGAACAGCAGTGACTCAGAGGGAACTTGGAGCATCGTCAGCTGGTGGGAGAAGGCTGCCTACACTGGGCGCTATTTTAGGTTCTCAGATAATTTAAATTCCAAGGAGGTTTGGGGAAGAATAACTGCAGCCTTGGTTAACCCACTAGGATTTGGGGGAGTAGAAATACTGATACCTCAGCTTTTCAGCAGGTAAAAACTTGCTTTGATGGGAAATGATATTGAAGAGTTGCTGACTTACACCAAATCACAGTATTCACCCCTCATCTGTGGAGGGTATATTCCAAGATCCCCAGTGGAGGCCTGAACCCCCTGATAGTACCAAACCTCATACACACACACACACACACACACACACACACAAATATTTTCCCCCTCTATCTCCATACCTATAATAAAGGTCAATTTATAAATTTGGCACAGGAAGAGATTAATAATAATAACAACAAACTAACGCAATTGTAAAAACCAACTGTAATATAATTTATCTGAATGTGGTCTCTCCCAAAATATCTTATTCTACTCTACTCTATTTTTGGACCACAGTGGACCATGGTAACTGAAACCACGGATGAGGGGAAACTACTACATATGTTATGATATAATTCATAGAATGCCAAATCCTGATTTCCAGGTTCAAAAGTAATTCTGGTTAATCTCAGAGGAATTCACTGTGAGAACATGAGGTTGCCATTGCCTTGTTCACCCCGCCTAGTCCCGAACTCCAGAACAGCGCCTTGCCTTGAAAAGCATCCAAACTTTAAATTAGCCCCCACCCTTCCTGATCCTCTCCATCCCCCTAAGAGTGCTGGCCGTTGATTTCCATCTTGGTGAAAGGAATACATTGGTGAAATATCAAAGGAGAGTCTGTTCTATGAGATGCTTCATTAGAAGTCTCCAGTTTTTCAAATCCATCTAAATTCATGTGTAGATCTAGACTTGATCAATTAAGCCAGTTGTTTTCTTTCCTTTCTTTTTTTATTAGAGCTTTATAGTAGTTGGGTTCATCCCAACTACACATATGCATGGAAATTGATTTGGGTTCATGATCCCCGCCCCCTCTTCCCTCCTGTCCTCCCTTCTCCTCTTCTTCCTCTACCCTACTAACATCTTTCACTCATCTATTAATTCATATTTGACTGGTTCTTTATGTTATCCTATCTTTCTCTCCCCCCTTATTTCACTCTAGCTTCCACATATGAGAGGGAACAACTGACTTTTGAGCTTCTGAGTTTGGCTAATTTCGCTTGGCATGATAGTCTCCATTTCCATCTGCTTACCAAGCCACATATTCTCTAAAGCAGGTCTGTAGCTTGCCTGCAGCAGAATCGCCTGGGTGCTTGCTTAGAGTGGGTTCCTGGATCCCATCCCTTTTTAGCAGAAGCTAACTTGAAGAGGTCCAGAACCTGCATTCATAGTGTATACCAGAAGTGATTGGGGTGCAGCTGGAATTCGAGAATTCCTAAATTTAGTTTGTCAAAGCTGAAGTGCAGCTCACAGCCTGAGCCCTCTGGTCTCCCCATTGGAGTTGTCTTAGGGAAGAGGGAGTACCCCATGCCTTGCCCTCTTGGTAAGTGGAGTTGGAGCTCTGTCGCCTGGGATGGCCCTTTAAATCCTCACAGGAAGGGTCTGGCAGGAAAAAGATGTCATGAAAGGAAGTCAGTGGGTCTGCATTTTCCCCTTCCCCACCATACAAAGTCAGTTTTTGCCAATATTCAGAAGCCAACTAAGGATAGAGAATCAAGAGTCTGAATCACAGTCCTCCTGATCTGTTTGAAGCAGTCTTTTCCACTTGCTGGAAATCATCCCGATTTCAAGTCACTGGAGGCATAGCAAATGGAGAAAGAGCAAATGAACTTTGAATGCAAGTTGGATTCACAAACCATCACCACGGCCAATGTGCAGATTGTAAGCAGCAATTTGGATTTCGTTTTAGCACATCTTCTTTTTCACTTCGCCTGCTGCAGAATTCCCTGCTAGAAAGTGAAACACGAATGAGCCACAGAACTGGAGAAGGATAGTTCCATAACTAAAGTCGTGGGATTTCATATCCAGGCACCAAGGTGTGTTTCTCGGGGTCTCCTTCTGCCTGCTCTGCTTCAAAAGCTTAATGTTGTGGGTCTTTCTGTGGTGTTGCCAGCCATAGTCTACAAATAAGACGTTTCCATTTAGTTATGCATAATATAATTTTATGTGCATACAATATTGAAATCTTGTACAGAAACTTTATTTCTACAATGTGTTTTTCTTGTTTTTTTTTTAAAAGGAAAATGCTGTTTGATTTTTGTTGATGACATCGCTGCCCTTAATATTTTATATTTTCATTTCTTAATTATTCTCACTAACCACTGATGTGTGCCGATACCACGTGATGGACTATGTATGCAAGACTGAACATTAGACAGAGGTGCCTAGGGTCAGAGTACTCTGAACACATGGACCACATGGATCAACAGCTTCAGATCCTTCCACATGCACATTCTTTCCAAAGATTCAGGAGTTATATTTAAAAGAGCATAATGTATCAAATCTCTTGTCCAGACTTTGAGAGCTGAACATTCTGGTTTGGTAAGCAATATGACTGGGCAGAAAAACATACCAAACTCTTTGCATCCTGTTGGGTTGTGAACCTGTACTTGTGGGGCAAAGTAGTCACTCTGAGGATAAAGCGTGGTCCATGTGTGGATGTTTTCAGTACACCAGGGTCAAAGGCAGGAACCAAGTAGTGCATAAACCAAGCTTTTCTATTGGGTAAGCATGAGCCAAGCCCCTTGTTTGCTGCTAACGCAAAGCTCTTTCTGCCTTGAATTAAGGATGTCTTCTTGTCCACTATTTCTCTTCAATGAACTGATAGAAATCTGCAGTGTTGGCAAATTGATGATAGAGAAGGGGTGGCAATTTTGCTGGACTTTCTTCTGGCCCCAGAGATGGAGCCCTAGTAATCCAACTCCTTAGACAAGACTCCCAAATCCATCCCTTTCTCCCACTGAAATAGTTTAGAGTAAGAGCACTGGATAAGTACACTTGGACACATTTCCTAATCTTAGGAGGTTTCTAGAAGGCCTGTGGTCCCAACCCATTACTCAGTTGCCCCTGGTATATTATCTGATAGTCACCTTTCTTGGAAGCAGAGTTGTTGATGTCCTTTGTCACTGCCTTTTCTGTACACAGCAGGCATTAATGAATGAGTGACAGACAACTTACAGACATGATAGGAAAGAGGAGGAACCACAGGAGTGTATTTGCAGAGTGTTGGCTGAGTCCAGATTATAGAGCCTGCCCCACCCTTAGAATGTTATTTAGACCAAGTTTAGCTTTTAGAGTCCAGGTCTGGTAATTTGCCAGGGTAGCAAAGAATCGCATGCACCAATATAAACAGGAGTCAAATGCATTATTAGTCCAAGATCGAACTTCACATTGTAGAGATGTAATCGCTGTAAGTTGCATATGGATGCTGGGAAATGACTTAAGTGGATGACTAGTATAAAAGTTGTTGCCCATAATGTCACTGACACCTCTCATCTGCTTGAATTATGGAACAATATTCTACAATCTCAGCCATTCAGGGTCTTGTTCACTACAAGATAAATCCACTTCACAGAACTTCGCAGCAGTTCACAACTGGACAGGACTGTGTCTGAAACTCTCTTGTCTTCACTGATGTCTAATAAAGTAAAACTCTGGATCTCATATGGCCTAGGATGTTTTTTCTCCCGCTTTGGTTTTGTATGTGGAATTCTAGATGGGTCATTACTGATACCCTCTCCACCCCATCTCCAGGGTGATTTCCAGGTCTTCCCTAGATGGCAATAAGCTTTATTAAAAGTCATTCCAACATGACTGGCCCTTCCTTTACTGGGAACCTAGGCTCTGTTCATGTTCACTGAACCCTGTTTTCCTCCAAACAGAAAGAAAGTAGTCTAGCTAGAGAATACGTACATATGCAGGGTGGCCACAGATGACTCCACTGCACCCAAATGAGTCATTAAAAAATGCAGAAGGCCTGGGACAGTGCTATGCTCACTGGCATCTTAGCAGGTGAAACTGGCTTCATCTAGAGTCTTGGGATTCCTCTAGAATCCACACCCAGGTCACTCTCTGAGTTACCTCTAGAAGCTTCTAGATGGCCAGAGATGGGGGTACCAAGACCATAAGAGGGATAAAATTGGTGGTTGGCTCCACTTGCCTTCATCTGAAGTTCACTTTCCAGGAGACTGAGGTAGGGAAGGCTGGGAGGTGCCCCCAACAAACTTCAGACAGGTACTGGAAGAGCAGTAGTGCCTCTAGGCAGCGAGGCTTCCGCCTCCAGTGAGGCCATCCATTCCCCATCTGGGTCACTGGGCAGCATCTTGGTGGATTTCAGTCCGAAGAGATGAAGGCTCCAGCACTCTTCGCTCCCATAAAATGAGGTTAGAAAGGGGTATGACCTGACCTCCCAGGCATGCCTTCATTTTGGTGAATTGCTCATTTGCTTGCACTGCGCTGCTGAAAAACTCAGCGCCTCTCAGGAGACAGGAAGGGGGCAGGGGCTGTGCTAGGCCCTGCCAGGCCCCTGGGTCAGGCCATCTGGGACACCAGGCCTCGCCTCCTTTTCAGGCTTCCTCCTGCTCACAAGTTCCTCACACAGCCAGGCCCACACCCTCAGCCCCACCCTGGGCCTGTGGGGCACCTGCGGAGGAGGCCTGTTCCTCTGCCCACGTCCCACTATGTCTACACCAGCAGAATGGCAGCCGCTCTGACCCAGAGCAGGACGCTCTCGCAGGGAACCAGGCTCTGTGCACAGCTCCAAGGGCAAGTATTTGTTGGGTGAAGGTCTGCATTTCTCACACTCAGGGCTGGACTAAACGGGTGTGAGAGGTCAGTGCCCCCAATTCACTGGGGTCACCTCATCTCTGGTGCAAGGAGGGGTTGAGAGCCCCAGGGGAGGGGGGAGGGGCAGGCTCTGGGGCCTGAGGCTCCGCCCCACCCTGCCCACCCAAGCATGAGCTCACAAAGGCTGTGGGAGGCCTGGAGGTTAGAGGCTGGTGGAGGCCAGGAGGCCTGAGAGGGAGGCCAGGAGATGGGACGGGAGGCCTGGAGGATGGGGCGGAGACCCCGGTGGGGCAAGGCCCATGAGAGCGGAGGCCTGGCCCAGTGCATGGCCCAGATCCAAGTCCCCCCAGGTGAGAGCAGGGATTGGGGTGGGAAGGGGGCGGCAGGGAAGGGTTGGTGGCAGTGTCATCTGTTTTCAGCCCCCTCCTCTGCCCCTCATTCAGACACCTCCTCTTCAAGATCCTCACTGGCCACCTCCTCCAGGCAGGTGTGGTGCTGGGTCCTATCCAAGACATGTCACATTTTCACGTGACACGTCTTGCCCCTGAGAGCTTGGAGTTCATCGTTCACGTCCCCTTTCACTCCAGCGCCCTTGGACATGTTACTTGATCTCTCTGTGCCTTTTAAAAATCATTTGTAAAATGGGACCTCCACTAGGTGTTCCCCCTGAGGGCCACGGCGGGGATTCAACAGGGACACAGCTCCCTTCCACCTTTTCTGCAGGGCCAGTGTGATAGGAATGTCAATGTGCATTTCATCCTCCTTTGGAAATGGGTAGAGTAGTGCCACACGCATGTCACGGGGCTGAGGAGAGGACTTGGTGAGTCAGCACACGCAAGGCTTGGGTCAGCAGGTGGGCAGTGTGCATGGGCGTGGCTTCACGGCTGGTCCCTCCTCCCAGGCAGAGACTGCCCTGATTAGGTCAGCCCAGTCTTCACTGCTGTCAAGCTGATTGGGCTGAGTTGCTTCGGCCTCTCCTATCACCACTGAGGGACCCATGACCGTGGATCCCCCTCCACCTAAAAGCCCCTTTTCCCGACCTCAGGACATTGCTTTAAAGAGACAGTGGTTGGCAGGATAGGGCATGGCAGCATCCACAGCATCGATGTGCAGACCTCGGGCTCTTTGGGGAAGCCACTGGTGATCCAGGAGGTGGGAAGAAGTCTTGATTCAGGGACAACAGCCGCATAAACTGTACTGCTGCAAACCCCCGGCACACTGTATTCATCTCCTTGGACTCCATGCCAGCCTTCTAGGACTTTCTAATCTCCTTGAGCCAGAATTTACTAGTGATTCTTGGTTGCAGGGAGCTTTCTTGTTCCTTGAAGGATGTTTGGCAGCACCCTGGCCAATAGATACGAGGAGCATCCCATCCCCCAAGCTGTGGCAATGAAAAGTGTCTCCAGACATTGCCAAATGCTCTGGGGGTGAAGGGGTGGTGGCAGGCATTACCGCTACACCCACATTTCATCTCCATAAAGAACGAGCTCTGGAGTGTGAGTGCCTCGTCTCTCCTTTCCCCAAGGTTCATGAGCCCTGAGCAGAGGCTCCTGAGTTCTGTTCATCTTTACATTCCCAACTCTTTCGAGTTTCATGGCCACAGTGTGTGTATCATCCATGACTGTTGGGTGTACGGAGGAGAGGGAGGAGCCTCCTTGGGAAGGGAGACACTTGTGGGCAGTGGTTGCACATCTCAGTAGTTGCACATCTGTTATCCAAAGGTACTTTGAAAAGTGATGCCCAATGACCTTAGTACCAGGTCATTCTTTATAACTGAAGCCAGCTCTGTCTGCCAGCTTGGAGTAAGATGGTGGTCTTGCCTTTGAGTCCCAGCCCCTGGCAAAGTCATTCTTTACTTCCGAGGGCTGTAGCACAGGCACAGTAATTCCTTGAGGCAGGGACTTGAGGAGACCAACTCATTCCTTCTTCCCTTCATTGACAGAGAATAAAATCATGGAGACTTCCAAGGCCTTCATGAGACATCCACCAGTCACACCAGGCTACAGTGGTAAGTGACGGCACTCAGGAGAACTGCGGCCCTGGTCTTGGTCCCTGCCTTAGCCCACGGTCTGTGGCTTTCTGGAAGACTGGGCTAGTGTTGGTGCTCCAGCTTTAAAGCCACATTGAGAGGGCCCAGTGCTGCAGATGGCTGACAGCTGGGCTCTTACAGATGGAGGGAAAGAACTTAGGTTACATCCTGTGGGACATGACCTGCTATGGGAAGCACTTCATGTCCATTGAACAAATTTAGACCAGGATAGACATGGTGCTATGAGGATAAACACAACACATTAGCTGGGGCCCTGTTCTTCCCAAGGTGGCCTTTATCTAGTCTCCCACAAGGGCTGTGCTTATCCTTCCATGTCTTCCTGTGCCCCCCAAACAGGAGCAACCAACTGCCCTGATTTTCTTGGAACCATCATGGTGGTAGTCCTGTGTCTAGGAACCCCTCAATCCTTGGCAAACCAGGACAGTTGGTCACCCTTTCTAAAAACTCTCCCTCCTCAGGCTCCTGAACTACTGAGAACTTAACATGTCACATCTCTATGGGTGACAAACCCAGGGGTCCCTGTGGGCCTTCAGCCTTCACACAGTGCTGTTCTCAGGAGGAGGGGTGCTGGAGAACATTTAGCTCATGGTTGCCCAGCCCTTGGGGCTGACAAACTGAGAGATGGTTCAAGTCTCTGCTTGACCACCATCCATGTGACTGTAAATGACATAGCTCTGTGGAAAGTGAAAATTCTATAAAATAGATGTATTAGTTTCTTAGGGCTATTGCAGCAAATTACCATAAACTGAATGGTTTAAAAAACAGCAGCTTATTCTCTTCCAGTCCTCGGGGCTGGAAGTCTGAGATCGAGGTGTTGGCAGGGTCATGTCTCTCTCTAGGGGAGAGTCCTTCCTTTCCCCTTCCAGCTTGTGGTGGCCCCAGGTGGCCCCTGGCTTGTGGCAGCTTCTTCTTCTTTTTTTTTTTTTTAAATACTTTTTAGTTGTAGGTGGACACAATATCTTTATTGATTTATTTTTATGTGGTGCTGAGGATCAAACCCAGTGCCTCACGCATGCGAGGCAAGCGCTCTACCACTGAGCCACAATCCCAGCCCCTTGTGGCAACTTCTTTGTGGAGCTTCTCTACCTCCATCTTCCCGTGGCCTTTTCCGTGCCTCTAAATTTGTGTCTCCAATATCCCCCGCCTTTCACTCATAAGGGTACCAGTCATTGGATTTAGGATCCCTCCTGAATCTAGGATGATCTCATTTCTGGATCCCTAATTGCATCTGCAAGGACCCTATGTCCAGGGAAGATCATATTCACAGGGGTAAGGACTTGGATGTGTCTATTTGGGGGATCGATGTATACCACTGCAGAGACTACCCCATGATTGATGTCATGACATTTGCTCTTTTAAATGCCTGGGTTCTTAGCTAGACTCAATAAAAATAGCTTATATTTCTGTGTGAGTGTGTGTGTGGTGTGGTGGTGTGTGTATGCATATAAACACATATAAAATCTATGTCGATAAAATAGACCCTGAGGCAGGTAAGCCACCATAGCAAGGCTCCTGGACTTCTATGATCTTCCCTGCGAACTTGGGGTACTTTTCATTGCCCAAGGGTTGGGGAGATTGGATGGTGAGTGAAGGACTTCATCATTATCAAGGTTAATTAATTAGATTCTTCCAGAGGTGGTTTGTAGTAGGAGATAAGGGGTGGGAATTGTTGCTTTCAACTCCAATGCCAGGTTTTCTTTCCCTAGGGACAAAGGTGAAAACATTGGGCTCCAATACTGAGAGATATTTATTTATTTACTTTGCAGTTTAAAACCAAGTTCTTAACCAGTTTTTCCCATTTGTTCTCTTTAAAAATGGTTTTATTGTGACAATATTATAGTACTTAGGATTCAGCATCCAGTTTAAATAAACAGTTGTGTTTTACCCATACTAATTGTAATGATTATATGTTATTTTGTGGGCAATGGTGAAAAATTGTCTCGGGGTGGGTCTTGCAGATAATGAGTTTACCTTTTTGTGTAATAGGTCTCTGCTTTTAATAAGCCTGCAATTTCCCCATGGTCCAGCAAGAAAGATCCCAAATTGCATTTGGGAAGTGTCAAGGAAAATAAGCTTTCTCTCTAAAAAGATGAATAATTTCAATTACTCCTCAGACTATCATTTTGGCCCATTAAATGCTTTCCGCATTTGCCGTTCTGGCTGACATCAGGGGCTTTGCTATCAAAGAATATGACTGTCATTGCCTTTGTTAAAATGGGCCTCGTGTCCTAGCTCCAAGGTCATTTTGGGTGGCCTTGGGAGGGCCCAGTCACAGTGGAAACAACAGCACTGCTTGCACTAATGGCCTTTGGGAAAACGCAGCGCTGTTGGCCGGGAGGGACTGCCCAGTGGTGGGCTGAGTCTGGGGCCACGGGGCAGGTTCTATATTCCTCGTCTGCGGGCCTGGTTCCAGGCTGTGATCTATGGGGCTCTTGCAGGCTTTGTGCCCTACCTCAGCTGCCAGGGGACTTCTGGCGAGGACCACATGGACCGCTGCCTGGTGAACTTCCAGGAGAAAAGTCAGCAATACATAGACCGGCAGGAGGAACTTCACCGCTTAGTGGCTGCTGCCCCGAAGTTGAAGCCCGTCTGCTCTGAGGACACAGTCCTGCGGGCTCTGCACGAGTACTACCGGAAGTACCACCCCATGAGTCTGGGTATGGGTTCTCCCCAACCAGCTGCCCCTCAGACTGGCCCCAAGCACATACTCCAGAAGGCCACAGAGAGCACAGAATCCGACACAGCTCCAAGTCCCCAGGGCTCAGTGCAAAAGGAAAGGGTCACTCTCTTCACATGAGGAAGACACATTTCCTGGGAGAAGGACACAGTCCTGGTCAGGCCAGAGGGTGCAGGCCTGAGCACTAAAAGGCCCTGGGCCAGTCACAACACACTTCAGAGCCTCAGCTTCTGGATCCATAGGTACTGTGTTCTGGTTGCTTCCTCTGTGCCGGGAACAGTTATCTCCTAACCAGAGGACCCTATGAGGGCACGACTGTCATTCCCATATTAGAGAAAGGAGAAGGGAGGTTTCCAGAGCTGGTGTCACTGGCCGAGGTCACAGAGGGGTGCTGAAGTCAGCCCTGGGTCTGATTCTTGCTCCTCAAGGTGCTAGTTCTGGAGGAAGGGATTTCTCATAGAACATCAACAATGGAGACAACCATGGTGGGGTTATATAACAGTAATCATAGCAGCAATTTGACCTGGAGTATTTTAAGGCCTAAAAGCCTATAGAAAAAGTAAGGAACTGATTGTTTTTACTGTTATTACTATAATTGTTCAAGGATTTTTCAAGAACACATGAGAATTTACACATTTGCTGTGCTTTAAAATCTTCCAAACATTACAAAGAATCTTTGCCTAAGTTTGGGATGTAGCCCACCTCTGTGACTACTTGATGTGTGACCTAAGACAACTTACTTCCCTTCTCTGGGCTTCAGGTTTTTTTTTCTAGAACAGGGAAGGATCAACTAGATGCTCCCTAGGGTGTCCTCCATTTCAGTGGCCTCACTGGAGGCCATGCAGATGGTAAAACTTGCCCAAGGTCACCCGGCAAGCCAGAGTCACAGTCATAACCTGAAAGCAGGTTCTTAGTACTGAGTCTGAAAGCTTCCTCCTAAGCTGACTGCTGTTTTTGATTTCCTGCTTTATGTAAAGCATCATGTAAAGATGTTTGAAGCTTCATTAATTTGAGAAGGAAGCAGGGTCTGTCTCAGAGTAAGGACTTTGGACTCAGGCAGAGCCAGCTTTGAGTCCTGGCCCTACACCTCCTGGCTATGTGACTCTGGCCAAGTCTCTCTGAACCTCTTGCAGGTCTCAGGCTCCTCCTCCCTATACTGGAGGTGAAAGTGGTACCAACCTGTATGGTTTGGGAGAGAATGAAATGAAATACTATTTATAAAGCCCCACCCACACAATACCTGGCCTGGGGGTTCCCTTGGGTTAACTGTTGGGGTGCCAGCTGGCTTGAGAGCACTGTCCTCTGTGGAGGTCTCTTGAGCCTTCAGGAAGAATATTGTCTCTCTATAGAACGCAAGAACATGAAGAAACCTCTGCAGGAGCCTCCCATCCCTGGCTGGGCAGGCTACCTTCCCAGAGCCAAGGTCACTGAACTAGGCTATGCTGCGAGGTACACTGTCATGGCCAGAAACTGCTACAAGGACTTCATGGACATCATGGAGCGTGCCAAGAGAGCACGTCTGAAATCATATGAGGAGTAAGTGTGGGCAGGATCAAAACCACTGGCTGCAAGACCCAGGAAGCAGAGCTGGCCAGACACCCTCACCCACGCTAGAACCACTGTGGGTCTGATTGGTTGCATAGAAGTTGCCTCGTTTGTCTGCAGGGCCTTCCTGGTAGGCAGCCACGCTTCTGCCCAAGCTCAGCTCTCCCTAGGGGCCCTACTGGGTCTTTGCTGCTCGCAGGGAGGGCCTGGAAGAAAACTAACAGTGCCACCTGTCCCAATGGTGGCCTAAGATGGAGGGAGATGGTAGGTAACACCATAGGCACTGCATATGGTGGCTCCTGTGACCTCAGTTTTCTCTTTTGAAAAAGGGGACAACAATCCTAACCATTAGGATGAATCGTAAGAATTAGAAATGAACACATAATGCCCGCCCAGGACCTGTGTGGGTTGTATTTATTCTTATTTTTATTATTAAAAGGAGTAACTTTGTGACGTTTGTTCTTAGACTATGTGGAGTTAGCTCCACACAATCTGATGCTGCTTCTCCAAAAGTTTTGCAGCACGAAGAGCTGACACCCCAAAACCCAGATTTCTCCATTGCAGGTGAGTGAGGGCACTTTCTTTCCTTCCTACCATGGTTTAAACGGCACTGGTGTGCTTGCAGAGCACTCTGCGGACCTGGGCCACCTACCTAAAACTCCTGTGGAGGGTTTCTCTTCCAGGTGGAAGCTGCCCTGCCCTTGGAAGACTCCTAAGCCAAGACCCCAGAGTTCCAGTGACATGTGACTCTGCTCAGAGGCCAAATATGCCATGCAACAGGAAGATTTATCTAGGGCCACTGTCCTCAGCAAAGGATGCAGAGGGCTAGCTCCACGCAGCCTCCTGAGGGGAGTCAGGGAAGCCTGCTGTTCTTGCACTGGGTCGGTCCCTCGTCCACACTCCCGTGGGGAGTAGGAAATGTAACAGCATGAACTCCGTGTTGCTGCACTCTGAGCTGCTGGCGGTCTGTCAGCAATGGTGAAGACATCTTGTTGTTGTGTGAGAATAAAGAGGAGACTTCTCAGTGTGCTAAAGGTCTTGGTGGGTTTTTCTCAGGTTGCATTGACTTTGAGAAAGGCCAGGGTGGGTCCTTCTCTTCCTAACCCCTGAGGGAACCTCATGTAGCTGGGCTGGGCTTTTCTTTGAAGCCTCAGCCCAGCACTCTAACCATGTCAGCCATGCTGGGTCCTGGTGTGGTGTGTCCCCAACACTGGCCTGCAACCAACTCTGGTTTCTTAGAATCCCCATCCCCAAGAGGCTCCAACTGGCAGATACAGCTACATGAGTTTTCCAGGACTGTCCTAATAAAAAGTACAGCCAACTAGGTGGCTTCATTGTCTCGCGGTTATGGAGGCCAGAAGTCCCAAATCAAGGCTGCGAGTAGGGCTGCAGTCCCTGAAGGGAAATCTTTGCCTCTCCCTCGCCTGGGAGGTTGTGGCAGCTCATGCTATGTGACTCTTGTCTCAGCCTTCCCCTCATAGGGTGTTTTCTCTGAGTGTGTGTGTGTGTTCACATGGCCACTTCTCACAAGGTCACATTGGATTAGGAGTAGCCAGACTACTCCAGTCTAATCTCATCTAAATTAATTTCACCTGCAATGGCCTTATTTGCAAACCAGTCACATTCTGAGGTACTGGGGACCAGGACTTCAACATACCTTTTTGAGGGACTCAGCTCAACCCATGGCCCTGGTTGCTGCCACCTGCCACTGACAGGTGTTCTCCCTGACCCTGCTCAACAGCCTTCAGCTCCCTGAAATCTGAAGCAGCTGCGGGTCCAACGAGACCATCAGCATCAAAAAGCTAAAAATGGGGCTGGGGTTGTGGCTCAGTGGTAGAGAACTTGCCTAATGTGTGAGGCCCTGGGTTTGATTCTCAGCACTGCATATAAATAAATAAAATTCAGGTCCATTAACATCTTAAAATTTTTTTTTAAAAAGCTAAAAATTATGCAGAGCCAAAGATGCAGTAAGCAACTCCTGGGACTTCTTCCCAAGGCAAGAGTTTTTGCCAGGGCTCCCTGGGCTCCGAGGTTCCATGGGTAGAGGTCAAGAGGATGGAGAATCTGGAGGAGAAAAAGTACCATCCTCATTTTACAGTTTTTTGTGAAGGTAAGGGACACACCACAGCCAGGTACTCTGTGACCTCAGCCCTGCAGAAATTAGAGACCTTTCGTATCACTTGACATGTGTTGTAAACAGCTAGAAATCATGCTAATGTCTCCCTCACTCCACGATTAACTACTAATCGTGTTCTTGGCATCTACTCTCATGTTCACATTCAAGTGAAGCAAGAAACACATGTGGCTATTTCATACAGATTTGTTCTTTTGAATATTTTGGTATTGTTTCCTTTGTAATCTTACGTATTTCAGGACCACAGGGTTCATCAGACAGCCACAGGGTCTCAGAACTGACCAGTCTTGAACAAAGAAGCGCCCAAGGGTGTTGTAAAGAGTGATGGTCTTACAAAAGAAAACCACTCCCAGCCCTGTGGGACTCAGGATTGCCCTGCTGGCTACTATGTAAAAGATGATATGAAGGGAAAATAGTTGTGGAAAAATACTTAGGATTCAGTTCATGAAAAAGGAAGGTCCTAAGATGTGCAGTAGCTGTGAACCTATGTCACACACACACACACACACATACACACACACACACACACCACACACACACCATGTTTTTATTTAATAAAAAAGAGGGGAGCTAACCCACAATATTCATAATGGTCCTTTGGTAGATGGTGCTACTGATTGCTTTTATTCTTTGTGTTTTATTTGATTTTCTACAACCACCAGATATCACTTTCATAACTGGGAAATAATATCTTAAAATCCTTATTTGAACCGTTGAAAAAGATACTTGAATACTTTGGAAATTTTTTTTAAAAATCACATCTCAATAGAAGACAGCTGGCATTCTCTCCAAAGGGCTGCGGCAAACCTATGGGAATATTTGGGATTTTCCTGATAATCCTAAACTTGGAAGGAGCGACCCCACAGCCCCAGAGAGGACACTAGGAGACAGATCCCTTCCTGCACAGGCTGTGTGGCCCAGCAGCTGCATCTCTGCCTCCCTCAAAAATGAGCAACACAGGAGGTGTGTCAACCTGACCCCTTCTCCCAAACCCAGTTTGCAGATGGCTACTTTGGGGTCAAGGCTGTTGGAGTCTTTGCAAGGAAAGTAAGGAGGTAGCAGAATGGACGTGGCTCTTAAACCATCCCAGTTGTTCTCATCCACGGATCGTATTGTGTGCCAATATTTAAGCTATCAACTAATTCGTTTGACACAACTTTTAAAAAATAGCTGTACCTCGGATGTGGTGGTGCATGCCTGTAATCCCAGCACTCAGGGAGGCTGACACCGGAGAATCGGGAGTTCAAAGCCAGCCTCAGAAACGGTGAGGCATTAAGCAACTCAGTGAGACCCTCTCTCTAAATAAAACACAAATAGGGCTGGGGATGTTGCTCAGTGGTCGGGTACCCCTGAGTTCAATCTCCAGTATCAAAAAAAAAAAAAAAAAAAAAAAATGGCTGTACCTGTAAAACCAAAACAAAACCCCAAACAACTGAGTGACAGAGGTAACAAAAGTGAATAAAGGCAATTCAAAAATTCTGTAAGAGTCTCCCTTTCCACAAGTTCATGATTAAGATCACCAAGTTCAGTGTGCAGAACTGTGATTCCTTTTGTTTAAGTGGCTCCACGTTGAAATTCTTTCACTTAATCTTTCTCCTGTTTCTTCCTAGCCTATAATTTCTAGAGTGTTGACTGTCGGCCTGGGGGAGGTGCAGAGAGGTGATTTTAATGCTCAGCAAATTATCGTTATTAGCACAGGCTGTATCTGTAATGAGCTCATTCTTGCCACTAAAAACAATTCCATTACCTGGTAAGACAAAATTCCCTGGGCAAACTGGGTCTTTTGTCAGGATAGTTTGGCTTCTGTGGCTCCTTTAGGGGGTAATTTCTTTTTCTTTCTGAGCAAGAATTGACAGGTCCCCCAGAGGCCAGTGGGAGGAGACACCAAGTGTCTCTGCCCCTGCTCTACCTCCCACCGTCGTGATCAGCAGGCTCTAATGAACAGGATCTTGGTCACAGCTTCAACTTTGTTCAAGCACAGCAATGAAAGGTCTGGGCAGGAGTTAGACTCTCAATATTAATATCTCTACTTGACTATGACTCTAATAGTTCCCTTAACCTCTTTGAGCATCAAATTCCTATTTTGTAAAATAAGATAACAACCTAGGTATAAAGATGAAGAAAATAGGCAGGCATGGGGCTGGGTTTGTAGCTCAGTGGTAGATTACTTGGTAGCATGCATGAGGCCCTGGGTTCCATTCCCAGCACTGTCAAAAAAAAACAAAGAAAGAGAGAGAAAAGAAAGAAAGAGAGAGAGAGAGAGAGAAAGGAAGGAAAGAAGGAAGGGAGGGAGAGAGAGAGAGAAAGAAAAAGAAAAAAGATGCTCAGGGTTATGGGATCACACAGTAAGTGAAAGAACCAGGCAGTTTTAGGCCAGATCTGCACACCTAATTTTCATGCCATAAAGCCTTGGCCTGTGGATCTCCTCCTTGGCCCATGGTCACAGTAAAATGAGATACTCCTAAGTGAGTCATGCTTTCAAAACAAAAGACGACAGAAGAGAGGATAGGCAAGAGGAAGGCGAAAATGTAACGTGAGGGAGGTAGCACCTCGGGGTTGAGGGTGTTGCGAGCTGGGCTTTAGGGGTCCTCATGCCTGTTGGTGCCATGTAAATGCTGAGTGATCTGGAGCAGGACACTTAGCTACTCCCAGCCTCAGTTTTCTGCTAGACATTAATACTAAGACTTTACTGGTGAGGTTATTTTGGAGCATTAAGTGAAATAACCCGCACAGAGGACTTAGTGTGGCATTCTGCAGAAAGAACAATTGCAGGCCTGTGTCTGTTGACCACAGCTAAAAGTACCAGGATAACAAGCAGAGGCCAGAGCTAAAAGGTCCAGTTCAGCAGGAGACTTGACTCTCTCATCTCTCTTCCTTGCTCTTAGGCCTCGTCCCTCAGCCCTGGCCCATCCCAAGAGTTGCGAGAATTGGGGTCTTGACTCTTTCCTTCCCAGAAGACCTTTGGCTTCCATAAACAAATTAACTTCTGAAAATGTCCTGAGTTTTCCCCGGTGTCTGGCCTAAGGTGAGCACTGTGCAAGTATGAGCTATCGTGGGGTGACATTGCCTGTGTAGGCAGAGCACCCATCTGTCCACCTGTCCTAAGCAGCCTCTTCAGCTAACAGGGCAGGTAGGGGACAGTCAGGCACAGCAGCCTCCATCAGGTTTCCCAAAGCAGGCCTCTTTGACAAAAAATAAAGTGGTCCCATCCCCCATCCAGGGGGTAGGTGTGTTTCCAATAATAGCCAGATGGGCATATTTAGATTCAAATCAACTTTGTCTGATTCTCAAAAGGCTGAGAGGGAGAGGGTACCTCACCTCTCTTGACCAGCATGGGCACCATCTGGGGGATTACTAGGGACTCCATGGTCTGTGGGGTCTGGGGACAAGCCCAGCATCCTTCAGCCCTAATTTCTGATACGCACTATCCTGACGGTCGCACAAGGAAATTCTCCTTGGGTCCCTCAGCAGTCCCTACAATGCCATACCCTGGCTTCAGAACCTGAGGTCTGTGAGCTGTAACACACTTTTTGCCCAATGTTAGTTGGCCTGAAATCACTTCCACTTGGTAAACTCACCCCAATTTTTGTGAGCATTTCAAGTTATTTGTCAACTTATTTGTCTAAGAGCATTTCTAATAATTTTATAATTCTTGTATGCATTTTCCACATCTGCAGTTTTGTGAAGTTAGGGTTGACTTGTTTCCTTTCATTGTTCTTTTTTTCCTCGTTTTTTCTACTTATTCACACTTTGAGAACCTTTTAGCCAGAGTGTCCAAAAACCACTTCTATTACATTGATTTTCACAAATGCAATGTTTTACCTGAATGCCTCCCCGTCTTTCCATCTTGAAAGTGCCATTCCCCACCCCCCCCCATTAATAGGACATAAGTCATTAAGACCTTTCTTCTAAGGTAGAATTAAAAACATTCTATAAAGGGCCGGATAGTAAATATTTTAGGCTTCATGGGACACCTGAACTCTGTCACAACTACTAAAGTCTGCCATTTCAGCAGGAAAACAGCCATAGAAAATATGTAAACAAATGAGCGACTGATGTGTTCCAATAAAACTTTATTGATATACACTGAAATTTTCGTTTATCATGTATCATAAAGTATTATTCTATTTTGAATTTTTAAGAAACCATTAAATGTATCAAGGAAAGAACTCTACAAGACTAGTATTCCTGATGAGTATAGATGTTAAAATCCTTAATGAAATATTAGCAAATCATATTCAACACAACATATTAAGAAGATTATACATCACGACCAAGTTGGTTGCATTCCAGGAATACAGGGATGGCTCAATGTATGCAAATCAATAAATGTAGTTCACAACATAAATAGAACTAAGGACAAAAATCAGAGTTATCCCAATAGATCAAGAGCAAGCCTTTGACAAAATTCAGCATCCATTCATTATAAAAATACTGAATAAACTAGGCTACATATGGAAGACCCAAAGCCAGCATCATCGTGACTGGGGAAAAACTAAAAGTATTTCCTCCAAAATCCAGAAGAAGACAAGGATGTCCACTCTCCCTACTCTTAATCAATATAGTGCTTGAAATTCTAGCCAAAGCAATTAGTCAGGAGAAGAAAATTAAAAGGCTTAAATTAGAAAAAGAAGTCAAGTTACCACTGTTTGCAGATAGTATGACATTCCACCAGAAGACTGTTAGAACTAATATATAAATTCAGGATACAAAACCCATATAAAAAATCAATGGCTTTCTTATATGCCAATAATGAATTTGCTGGAAAAGAAATCATGGAAATAAGCTCATTTGCAATAGCCTCAAAAACAAAAACAAAACCACACACACACACAAAACAAAACCCAAAACATAAAGACCCTAGGACTAAATTTAACCAAGGAAGTGAAAGAATTCTACAATGAAAATCACAGAACACTGAAGAAAGAAATTGAAGAAGATACTAGAAGATGGAAAGACCGCCTATGTTCATGAGTAGGCAGAAACAATATTGTTAAAATGGCTGTTTTATTGAAAGCAATTTATAGATTGAAATCCCCATAAAAATACCAATGACATCTCCACAGAAGTAGGAAAAACAGTACTAAAATTCTTTTGGAAGAATAAAAGGCCAGAAAAGCTAAAGCAATTCTAAGCTAAAAGAGCAATGCTGGAGGCATCATAATACTTGTCTTCAAACTATATTACAGATCTATAGTAACAAAAAATGCATGGTACTGGCATAAAAATAGACTAGACTAGTGGAATAGGGTTGAAGTCACAGAGGTCAACCTACACAGACACAGTCATTTGATTCTTGACCAAGTTTCCAAAAACATACTTTGGAGAAAAGATGGTCTTTTAAACAAATGATGCTGGGAAACCTGGATATCTCTAAGTAGTAGAATGACACTAAATCCCTGTTATTCTGCACAAAAGTCAACTTAAAATGTATCAAAGACCTAGGAATTACAGAAACTTTGCACCTACTAGAAGAACATGTAGGGTTAATACTCTAATGTATAGGTTGAGGCAATGACTTCCTCAATGGAATCTATAAAGCTCAGGAAATAATGCTAAGAATTAATCAATAGGAGAGGATCAAATTAAAAAGCTTCTGCACAGAAAAGGAAACAAGAGCATGAAGAGAGAGCTTACAGAATGGGAGAAAATATTTGCTAATGTTTTAAGTCATGCCTCATGGGTCTGCTTGATGAGTTGGGGTCCCGAGAGACAAAAAGGGGTCTTCCGGGAAGACGAAATGGGGTCTCACGGGACGAGGTTTTGGGGTGACAGTTCATGGAGTCACTCCACCCAGACTCCGGGGGTAGGTAAGACTGCTCTGCCGGAGCGAGATGCAGAATCCGTTTTCTCCAGGAAGTACAGAGGCTTATATAGGGTCCTCGGACCAATCACAGCCCCGAGGTTACAACCAATGAGGCATGCTCTCATCACCATAGAATGGGAAAAGAGGGAAGGGAGGGGTTGAAGGTATGGGGAGTGCTCCTGCAATTTGCCAGCTACCCCTCTGATCTTAAGATCCAAAATATATGACGGGCTCAAAACAACTCCTCCTACCAAAATTCCAACCTAATCAATAAATGGGCAAATGAGCTAAACAGACACTTCTCAAAAGAAAAATACAATAGCCAACAAATACATTAATAAGTTCAACATCGCTAGCAATTAGGGAAATGCAAATCAAAAGTACTCTGAGATTTCATCTCACTCCAATCAGAATGGCAGTCATAAAGAATACAAATAATAAATGCTGGAGAAGATGTGGTAAAAAGGAACACTTTTACACTATTGGTGGAATCGTTAAATTAGTCCAACCAGTGTAGAAGTCACTATGGCAGTTCCTTAAAAAACTGGGAACAGAACTACCACATGAACCAGCTATCCCACTCCTAGGTATTTATCCTAAAGAATGAGTCTAGTGAGCACACTGTAGTGATTCAGGTATGCCAATATTTATAGCAGCACAATTCACAATAGCCAAGTTATGACACTAGCCTAGGTGTCTATGAATGGATGAGTGGATAAAGAAAATATGGTATTCAGAGGCATAAAAATGCAATTATGTCTTTTGCAGAAAAATGGATGAGACTTGAGTCATATATTAAGTGAAATAAGTCAAACGTGCACAGTCAGTGATCATCTGTTTTCTCTCATGTGGAAGCTAGAGGGAAAAAAAGAAAATAAAGATGGAGATAGGGATCTCATGAAAACAGAAGGAAGACAAGTAAGAGGAGAGGAGAGGGGAAGGAGAAGGGAGGGAAAGGGGAGATACTGGGGAACTGTATTGACCAAATTGTGGTATTGCATTGTGTGCAGCTACAAATATGCAGTGACAAATCCACTGTTTTGTATAATGATAATGCACCAAAAAAATATGGGAAAAAAAAGAAGAAACTACTAAAAAATGTGAAATTCATTCTTAGCTGGGGCCTGGGGCATAAAAAGAATAAGTGGCCTATGGGCCCTAATTCACCAGCCCCTGCCCTAAAGCACAAAATACGCCAAGAGCATGGTGCCAACCAGAATCTACTTGTGATTTATTTGGTTGGCAATCTGAGTTGAGCAAACAGCCCTGCTCCCGGAGAGGCACCCTTGGAGGATCCCAGAAACAGAATCTTCTGCAGCCAGAACCCTGAGAAGGTTGCCCAAGCCCCCTGCCAAGAGAGAGGGGGACAAAGGAGGATGCCGAGCTCGTATTAGCTGGAAGAAAGCCTGCAAGGGCTTGAGAGAGAAGGAAGAGACAAAGGCCTGGGAGAGGCTTTTCATACCCTGCATTACAGTTAAAATCTAATTTAGATGAAAATGGATGCATAGAAATTAAATGCATGTGCGTGGCTTTCATTGTCAAGCGACATCCCTCGTAACGATAGTTTTACCAAATTTATTCCCTTGGCTGGAAAATAAAGATGCTTTTTGAAATTTGATTTTGTTGTTCCATAAATTGTTTTAGCTTTGTGAATAGTACAAACTCCATCTCTGATCTGCCTCAAACAAAAATAGAGCATTAAAGTGTTTAAGATTCAATCAAAGGCTTGCTGTGAGAGGCACAATATTAAAATAACAGAAAAAATCAATACGATTTTTATTTTGAACATGATTTGTCACAAATAGCATTCTAATAGATAACACTGATTACATGGTAGTGAATGTAATTTATATATACTGAGCACCGTGCCTCTGTCAGAGTCATCATTAAGGAATTTGACACGTATGCAGGAGAACAATAAATGTCAACTGAAATATATACCAGTTAGATATAAATGGAATGCTGAAATGAGTGATACTGGCACACACTATACTTATAAGTAATAATATGCAGTCTAAAGCAGCTTGGGTTTTCAAATAAGAATTCTTTTTATGTTGTCATTTAAAACATCTCATATTTCTGAAGGTCAGGGGGAAATGGCACTACTAGCATTAAAAGCTAGTAAAAGAAAGTAATTTGTTATTCATTTAACATCACATTTTATGAAATAGCTTTGTAAAGTATTCTTTTTGTCCCCCATATGGAGGCTGAAAAGATGGGATGGATGACTTTTGATCTCACTTTTGCTCCTGTTAACGTCTTGTTTCAGGAAAATCTTATGGCATTACGTGGCGTGTGCCTGGGAAGGTGAGTGCTATGAAATAAAGCTGCCTACCCAACTGTGGTCTCGGCTGGTCCAGCAGGGTGCTGCCCCGGTCCTCATCAGTAGTGGCATTTGCTACAGGGATGAGGATGACACTGAGGACAAGCAGCAAGACTGTCAGGAAGTGAAGAGGGAGGGCTTGCTGTGACAGACACGTGTCTTGGAGAGAGAGGAGAGAGATGCTTGCTGTGTGTCTTGGAATGGAGGCAGATAAATCAGTATTTGAATCCAAATACAGATGTAGCACCACCCTGGGGTGGTCAGCCGTGAAAGCCATCCCAGCACCTTTCTCCTGCCACACGTCCTGAACTCCCAAATTCTTTAATCCTTTTTCATGTGGCAGCCCTCCTAGTTTCTCTGGAATCAATCAATTTCTCTCTTCCTCCCTTTTCTCTTAAATTTCAATACAATATTAAAACTACCAAAAAATTGATAAGCTAACCACCTAGAATTAGAAAAGATGAATCTTTCATCATATTTACTTCAAATCCTTTTGGAATGAAAAAGCAATATGACATTAGTGGTCATCTAAAAGGCTTCTCAATGAACTTCTGGGCCACGTTTTGATATTTTGAACCACCCATGTGGTGAGCAGCTGTATTTTTGTGAATAAGAACGCATGTCATCATCATTTCTGTACCCTAGGGTATCTTCCTGACACTTGCCTTTCTCCTCAAGGGGACATTTGGGGTTCTGCCTGTGTTAGCACAAATGGATCCCACTTTGTCCTTTCACTTTGTTAGTTATATTTTGGATGATATGATGCATGTGAATGTTATTTTCTTGGATTCATTTGTATTCCTCTGGTTATTAGTGAGGTTGAGTCTCAAACATTTGTAATGTAGCTTTCTCCTGCTACACTTTGGATGTGGTTTGTGCCCCCAAGGTTCTCATGTTATAAGACTGGTCCCCAGTGTGGTGATGTTGAGAGGTGATGGGTCTTTAAGAGGCAGGGCCTACTGGAAGGTGAGTTGGCCTCTGCAGCACCACCCTTGAAAGGGATAAATGTTCTCTCCTGGGAGCAGGTCAGGTCTTCTGGGACTGGATTAGTGTTCATGAGTTGTTATAAAGTGAGTTTGGCTTTCCTGGTGCTCCCCACCCGCCCTCAGCTCCTTGCTTTAGCTCTCATACCTGTGTTTCTCATATATATGCTTACCTGCCATGTTGAGAGGCAGCCAGGGGGCCACTGCCTCGTATCAGCACCATGCCATTTGGACTTTCGGGCCACCAGAATGGTGAGCCATGTAAACCTCTTTAATTTGTACATTACCCAGCATCAGGTATTTTCTTATAGTAACACAAAAGTACTAAGACATCCTCTACATGGATTACCTGCTCTTGTCCTTTTGTCTATTGAGTCACCCTTTTCTTCATGTATTCTGAGTGCTTGTCTTTCATTGTATCCACCTCTAATATTTCTCTGAGACCTTACTTCTCCGATAATTTTGTCTTTGATAAGAATAACTTGTGCCGGCCAGCCCTTCCTGCTTCATTGATTGGTCACTCTTTATGTGCCAGGTGCAGCGGTACATGCTTTGCATGGCTTATCTATTTAATCCTAACAGTCTCCCTGTGTGCAGGGCTACTATTATTCTTGAGTAACCGCTGAGGTCAGAGGAGTTAATTGGCACTGGGCCTGGCTGCCTCACCTGACCTGACCAGGCAGTCAGATCCCTGTGGACAGCCACTAGGTTACAGGTACCTGTAGAACCCTCTAAGTACCAGCTAGGGGCTCAGGCCAGCCAGGAGTCAGCCTTGAAAGCAGCTGTCTCAGACCCTTCCATTGTCTTCCCATTTCCTCCCAGGCTGAGGGAAACATTGGGGGAAACATCTACTTATGCCAGAGTACCCCAATTCTCTTAATATGAAAGGGGATCTTTAAAGTAAAAATAATAAAAAGATGCCTAAGATTGACAAAGAATTTGGTCAATCCACAGAGAAAGAAGTACTGAGTCATTAAACACTGAAAAGATGTTTACCCTTATTCACAAGATATCAAAATGACAATTCAAGGCAAAGCACTTTACCTATCAAGTTGGCCAAAGATTTGACAATAGGGCTGAGGCTGTGGCTCAGTGGCAGAGTGCTTGCCTCGCACATGTGAGGCACTGGGTTCGATCCTCAGCACCACAGAAAAATAAGTAAAACCAAATAAAGACACTGTGTCCATGTATAACTAAAAACATATTTTAAAAAAAAGATTTGACAATATACCATATTAAGGGCATGAAGTGTTCTCACATTGGAATGAATCATGTGGCATTGTCAATGCTTGACATAGTACACACACACACACACACACACACACACACACACAATTTATTTTTTCCCCTCTGAAAAATGGGCAGCTTCACATAAGTCAATCTACCACATTGTTGGAGTGTCAATGGATACAATTGCTACAGAGGGCATTTTGGCAATCTTGATCAAAATAAGTATATTCTAAATATTTACTGGGTAAATTAGAAAACATCATTAAAAGGTATCAATTGCATGAATATCTGTAATAAGGAAATTTGGAAAACACTTATGTGTCCATCAGTGGGTTCCACCATATATCCCGTGTGTCTCTCTCAGTGGAATCTACAGAGCCCTGTAAAGAAAGGAGGCTGTCTCTGTACTAGGACACAATAATACCCAGTTTATTGTTAGTGAAACACTCAAGCAATGTGACAGCAGGTGTAGTGTGCTGCCACTTGTGCTTGGACAGAAAGGGTGGTGTTGACTGAGATGTGTGAGATTGGTGTACATGTAGATGGAGAATATTTCTGGCAAAAATCCAAACTGTCTCTGGGAAGACCTGAGACACTTGAAGGCAAAGGAGGACAGAGATACCTTTTATAAGAACCCTCTTCTGTATCACTTGAATGATGTGTGGATATTAGCTTTTTTTAAAGGCCCTCTTCCTTCACACCACGGGTGGAATTTAACCTAAATTTTGATAGTTTGGAGTTACATGGGCCACAGGCTGCTCTTATGCCGAGTTTATCCCCCATCTGTCAGTCGTTAAAAACTAGATGGGTAATGTGGGAGCGACAATGTCCTTTCCAAACAGGAAATTTTCACTGTCTAAGGAAATAAAATACATTAGCACAGGCTGCACCAGTGCCCTGAAGGAGAGGGGACAAGGCGGGTGGGTAGGAAGTTTCAGGAACTCATTGCCTGTGGTGAGCTTGGTTCCATTCCTAGTAATTGTTTCCAAACTGTGACCCCAGAACGTGGAGAATGTCAAACCAACACTCAGCCTCAGATGAAGTGCATTAGAGAATTTATTACCACGAAGGGACAGGGGCCGTACCATGCTTTTAGCAAGGGTAAAGAGATTGTAAGACGTCTTCTTGCACAGTGTCGCTGCTGCAAAAATTATACCTGTGGAGGGAAATGGTCACAGCATGAGGCTCTCTGGCTGGTGGAAATGTGACGCTGTACTTAGCTGACCCCATGCAGCTCCCTCTGACTGGACAGCTTTGTAACATCAGGCAGGATCCAAGTAATTCTGATAACAAAAACCTTCTTGATGTGCACCTTCCTCTTCCCGTGGGCTTTTAACATGCCTACAGTGAACCAGTCATGTCAAACCAACGACTGTCACTAAGCCTGCTGCTTTGGCCTGGCAACAAGTTCCAGGGGCCTACAGTGACCCAGCCACCAGCGTGGAGTCGACTTTCCCTGTCAAGCTCATAGAGGGTCCTCTGTACACTGCTGCTGGGGATGTGAAATGTGGCAGTCTGGCCATCCCTCTAAAGGTCAAACAGAGTCATTGCAGGACTCAGACACTCCACATCTAGGTCTATGCCAGAGAGAGTGAAAACGCAGCTCCACAAGAACTCATATGTGAATATTCAGGCAGCATTATTCATGATACTCCCAAAGTAGAAACAATCCAAATATCCACCAACTGATAAATGGACAAATAAAATGGTCTATATCCATATACTAGAATATTACTTGGCACTAACAAAGAATAAGGTACTGATACATGTAGCTGGATGAACCTTGGACACAACATGCTAAGTGACAGAAGCCAATCACAAAGGAATGCATGTCATATACCATTTAAATGAAATGTCCAGAATAGGAAAACCCCACAGGGACAGAAAGCAGCTTAATGGACATCCAGGTTTGGGAAGAGGGATGTGCCGATTGAGGGATGATGGCTCAGGGCATGGGTTTCTTTTGGGGATGATGAAAATGTCCTAAAATTGACAGTGGTAATGGGTGCTCAACTCTGAATATACTGAAAGTCACTGAATAGCACACTTTGAATGGGTGTGTGTGGTTTTATATGGTATGGAAATCATATCTCAATGACATTCTTTTTTAAAAAATATTGTGGAAGGTTATCAGGTTTGGAGCAATGAAACCTGGTCAGGTTGGAGATCACCAAATGCCAGGAGGTGCAGGGCACTTTCAACCTCCTCCTTCCCTGGTATGAGTCTTTGGCTAAAGGAGAACCATGTGGCCAAGACAGCCTTCCCTCAGGGCTCAGCCTCAGGATATGGCTCCTTGGCGAGGGAGCCTCATGTCAGGTGAGGATCATGGTGTTTGGGATGTCCAGTGTGTGACTATATTGTATATAAGCATGTCACCTCACCTAACTACAGTGGCAGCCAGACCCTTCCACAGTGCATCACAAGGCCAGTCACCAAGGACTCCTCAGCTCCCCATCTGGCTTTGTAACGAGATGGGCTAGTGGAAAGAGCACTAATGGCATCAGAAGACCCGTGTCCTGGTCCTTGTCATGAATCCAACTCATGTTCTGCACTTAAGTATACAAGGTAGCGACACACCAAAGTAATGACACACCATTTGTCACATATGAGCTTTCCAGCAACAGGCCGAGGAATCAAGACTATTGCCAGTTTTGCAACCAGCAAGGTCTTGATGTGTGTGTGTTTGAAAACATTTTGAAGTCCAATATTTTCCCCTCTAGCTTTTCTGTTCTAAGTTACTTGACTCTCCAAATCTCCCTTTCTTCATCTTAAAAGGAGAGCAATTGAGGGGTGACATCGACATGTCCCTCAGACTCAGCAGCCCTTTGTTTCTGGATTATCCCCTTTTGAGGTGTTCTTCTTTCTATATTTTCAAAGGAGTTAGACCCTCTCCCGACTCCTGCCAAGTACAATTCTATTCCTTCAGAATGACAATGCTGGCCTCTGTGAGCCAGATTCCCAGCATAGTTTACATCCCTCCTATGCTAGCGTCTCCAAACAAATCAATTTACATTAACAACTGTACCAACTGAAAATAACCAGAGATTCCCTCCAAGTACTACCAGGATGTTCTCCTGATTGCTTGAAAAGATACAGTCTCATATTTGCCCATTTCTTGAAACTATGCCTTAAAACCAGTGCCTTGCTCCTGCCAAATTGAATATTGCCTAAGCAAAGCATATTTGATTTTTCAAAGTAAATCAGATGGATAGGTGGAGAGTTGAGATGAACAGATGGAGAGATGGATGGGAAGATGAAGGGATGGCTGGATTCTGGGTAGATGGAAACTGATTAAGTGGATGTATGGAAAAAAACAGAGGCATGGGTAGTTGAATATAGGTATATATATATACAAAGATGGGTAGATGGTGATTGGATAGATGGATAGATTGCATAGACAGACTGATACCTAAACAGAAATAATCAGACTTAGATGGAATAAAAGATACGCACTCAGTCCCATCTTCACCACTTTGCACTGTGATTTGGGAAGCTCCCAATGTGGGCCGGAAAAGATTTATCACATTGTTGTTCCAGAGGAACTTAACCTTCTGGATTTCTCCAACATTGAGTTTCACATCAATTTCACGCACATGGATTGCATCTGGTTTGAGGGATCCCCTAGAAATGCAGAGATAAAATGTTTTATCAGCTGGATGTATGAATACATAGGACAATAGAAATCTATTATTTCTCCAAATAATAGCTGCTGTCATTGGTTTTCTGCAAACACAATCCTGGGACTGCCCCAAAACACACATGTTTTTGCAGTATGCGATTTTTAAAAGGATTGGACTTCAGGTTTCCATTATTTTAGTTTGTCCCTAGAGAGAAGTGAAATATTTGGAGACATAGTTTGCTACAGAACAGTGGATGCAGTGTCTTCTGTTCAAAGATGCATGTGGTTGAGCTGGACACTGTTGACATGTTCTATGTAGCATAGAAAGTTGTTGAAGAATTTTAACTCACATGCTGAGTTTCAAAAGTTAATCCAAAAAACTGAAGCTGATTTCACTACACAGGTTATGCATAAGCTCAAAACCTATTCACTAAGGTCCTTATTTATCCAGGATAAGCTAAGAGCCAAAGCCACCGCAGCAATAAGCAGGTGTCCCTGGGCTTCATGTATACACGTGTGCGGGGGACAGAGCATGTATTGGAGAAGGAAGAGTTGTCACATAGCTATACCTGACCCTAGGAAAATTTCATATTCATAAAACTCAAGTCAGGTGATTGACATTCCAATGAAAGTTAGCACATGACTCAGTTTAAATAGTGAATCCCTTCTCCCTGGGCATCACTATCCTCATGGAACATGGGGGGATTGAGCTAGATGCAAAAACTTCCTTCCAGCTCTGATAGTCTAGAATTCAATGGTTCTATAGGATAGACACTTGGATTTACACAGCAGTTTATTCCCAATCTTTTATGCATAATCTATTCTGAAAAGTGTGACCATTTTACTTTGCTATAGAGCTTACTTGAACACCTCACATTGTTCTGAGTTTCCATTACTTCCATACAGAGCAATCCTAATGTGCCCGCTCACTTTCTTTCGTCCAGACAGTGTGACTGATACCTTGTATCTCCAACCTGTGTGAAGAAATATAATCAGGTAAATAAACCTACCTTGTTGAAACAATGACCCAACAGAAGCAAATGAACTCATCAATCCCTGAATCCCCCATGACTGAGAGGCAAGGCGCCCTGTGACTAATGGCTTCCTTCGGTGGAGTTGAGGGTCCAGGAATTCAGATTCTAGTTGGGGTATGGAGACTTGGAGGGCAGTAAACATTAGAATTTAACACAAGAAAACACGTGCCCCCAGGAATGAAGGGCAACCTGTCACTGTACCTGTGTACCCTAACAAATGAGTCAGTGGACTCAAGGGTTGTGTCCCCCCAATTTCATATGAAACCCAACACTTGATGTTATAGTATTAAGAAAGGGGCCCTTTGGGAGATAATTTGATCAGGATGGTGGAACCTTCATGAATGTGATTAGTGCCCTTATAAAAAGGACTCCAGAGGGCTCACTTGCCCCCTTTCCACCATGGGGGAGAATACAAGAAGCAGGCAGTGTGTACCAGAACCTGACCTACTGGCAAGGTCACCTTGGACTTCCAGCTTCCAGGACTGTGAGAAATCAATTTCCATTGTTTCTAAACTATCCAGTCTGTGCTATTCTGTTGTAGCAACCTGGACTAAGATGTTGGGTTCCATGTTGTTAGAGGCTTTCTCTCATCAGTACATAGAACTGTATCCTTCTTCTCAATAGTTACATGTAGCATTTAATCTATTGCAGTTGATTATTTTTCACCTTGTGGACATTGAGAATTTTCTCTAAATTTTTGTTATTAACAAACAATGCTACAGTGAGCACCTTTGAACAATTCTTATGCACTGTGGTACATTCTGAATATCCGGTGTTTGGGCTAAAGGTATAAGCACGTAGGACTTATAGACACTGTCAAGCTAGTATCTTTTATGGTTAATATATAAGATTGCATGAAATACTCTATTTGAAAAGTTGTTTTATAAAGTGCTATATTATTATTATTATTTTAATTTAAAACTCCTTTGGAAAATAATGTTCTTCTCTCCAGGCATCATACATTATTTATACAAAATTAGTCTTGATGTTTTTACCACCTTATTCCTTTTTAATGAGAAGCTGAGCAAACAACTACCAGCATAACTGTGTGTGTGTGTGTGTGTGTGTGTGTGTGTGTGTACAGGAGACTAGTTTGACGGTTGCCACTGCAGTGACTTCTTGACTTAAAATGACATTGCCTCATGTTGCTTGCTTCTTTCGTTAATAGATGTAGCCTTTCTGCTACATGGGTGGGTGGACGTGGTAACTAGCTGGGGCCAGTCACCACTCCGTGCTCTGTAGCTGTTCAGGATTATTGTTAAAGGGGAGAGCATGAGATACAAGACAAGTGCCATTCTATTGTCCTTACATTATAGCTTCAGCTGGTTGTGACTGGGATTCTGTCCATTGCTACCATGAGTCCTAACCAACATGGCTGGTATACCTTTTTAAATTTTTTTTTGCAAGAATTTTTAAATGAGGAAAATGGAAACTTACGGGTAAAGTTACCACTATCTCCTGTATTCAGAAAAAAGGTTTGTTCCACAGCACTGGTTTTGCCCTTAAATTGATCAGCATAGTGCCCCATTTTAGGACATCCTCCAGATGGACAAGGGAAACAGCCATTCTAATGAAAAAAAATTTGTCTATTAGTAATAGGCTTTTGCCTCATTCACTGTATCAATAAATCCGTTTTCTCATCTATTACTATCTACTCTTCCAGCTATTGATACCTGTACCTGTCCACGTCCCACCCATCCTCTCATTCACCTTTCTATGCTTTCATTCATTCATCCACTCTTCTCTCCCACTCTTCCATGCAAGCAGACACCTTTCTACCCATGCTCCCTCATTCCCATGCACCCATGCAGCCATCCTCGGGACCAGAGAACAACATTCAAGAAATTTAACTTTGATACACAAACAGTTTCTAATATATAATCCATATTCAAACTGTGCTAGGCCTGTAAAGCACCCAGCAGGGCCCTTTCCAAACCTAGAGCATCACTCCATGGGTAGTTGTGACATTAAAGTCTGAAAGGGGGAATGCAAGACAATCTTCAAGGAAGTAAATGGGAAAGATAGCAAGTTATTTCAGAAGAAAAGAGGAAGCAAAAACCCATGCCCATCTTCATTCATAATGTGAGTTATTTCTCCAGACTAATTCATCCCCATTAACTAGGCCTTCAAATCAGGTGAGCACTTTATGGTACAGCACTGCTGTCCTCTCTTCTTTGACCTCATATTGCATGAAAAATTCACAGTGTGCAGAGTGATTTTGTGATTTGGAAAGCATAAGGCAGTTACAGAGGCCCTGTGGCTACCTGTGCCCCCGTAGTAACCAGCCACCAGGGCTGTTCATGGAATACTCCCTGACCTTGGGGATCAGACATGAGGTCCTTTTGGTCATAGTTCATCTCAGCATGTCAAGATCAAAATTAGTTTTGAAAGGAAAAAAGATCTAACGTTAAGCACATTTTATTTTTACCTTTGAGAAAAAAATATTTTAAAATATCAGAGTTTTGCAACCTGCAATATAGTAATTGATTCAGGTGAGAATCCTCCATAGAAACCCAAACCTTCTGCTGGGTTTATTGTTGGGAAACAATATCTCCTAATAGATTATTTTTATACTTTTATAATTCAGAAATCTGGAAGATACCACCTTAACCAAATAATCAAAATTTACATCATCAAACAAAGTTCTATTAACAAGTGTCTTTGATTGTGATACATGGAGAAGAACCTAATATCACTTGTTGAATCACAAAGAAATTATCAATTTCAGAGTGGGATATTCTACCAAACACAGTTATCATAACTGTCCATATCCCAGAACACCAGGAAAAATGCAAAACTGTTCCAGATTAAAGGAGTCTACAGAGACAAGGAAATAAATGAGAGGCAAGAAAAGGGAGGAAAAGAAGACTGAGGAAGGAAGAAAGGAAGGAAAAATAGGAAAGAGGGAAGGACATGAGAAAGAAGAAAGACAGGAAGGGAAGAAAGGAAGGAAAGAGAGAGGGAAGGAGGGAGGCAGGAAGGCAGGTACACCTCTGGAGAACAGTATTTAAATAACTATAGAAGTTTGAATATGGATTATATATTAGAAACTGTTCATGTATCAAAGTTAAATTTCTTGAATGTTGTTCTCTAGGAGGAGGAGGATGTTCTTAGTGAATGAATGCTGACATATTTATGAGCAAAGTGTCCGAATATCTTTAATTTACTCGCTCATCATTTAGGAACAAAGAATACACACACATACTCACTCACACACAGAACGTTAGCAATTGGTGTGTCTAGGTGACAGGTGTAACTGGCCTCCCTGTGCTCTTCTTCAACTCTGTGCAGATTGGAGATTGTCCTAAATGAAAAGCTAGAGGCCCTGGGAGGGCTGCTGGACGACTGTCCTGCAGCCTGCCCTGTTCCTTAGGACAAAGGCTTTGGAAGTCTGGGCATTTCCATGACTTCTGCCCGTGAGTGCAGTTACATATATCTCCTTGTTCTGTTCTAATTCAAAATCAACACCAGAGCCACTGCCATCTTCCTAGACCCTAGGTGTCTTACCTTCTGGAACTCGTCATAGGAAGCACAGGGGTAGCCCAGGAAGCCATCGGGGTTAAGGATGCTGCTTGCATAATACTTGTGGCTTCGCAGGTGGTTGCAAGCTACAAAGTTTTTGGTTCCTGAGAAAGCAGAGGCCAGGGAGCTGGAGGAGGCCTTTCATTTTTCAAGCGTGGACCATTCCACACCGCACACCTTCGCCTCCATGTTGCATGGGGGGGGGGCACACCTCAGCACTTTGGGCATATACTAGGAGGGTCACTCAGGACCAGGCAAGCATTGAAGAGTGACAAGTCCTAACAGGCATGTTTGTCCAGTGCTCCCGGGACTGGAATGTAGCATAAATGAGGAGGCTGGGGCCAGGTGGGAGTGGGCAGGTGGAGACAAGGAGGGCAGAAAAATTCAGAGAGAGGGAGAGAGAAAGAGACATAAAAATAGTATGTATATTTACACACACACACACACACAAAAGATAATAGCATTCAAGGGAGCCCACACAGCCCAGCTGGTTGTTACAAGTTAAAGACCTGATTGCTTGGTCATCTGATTTTTCATGAGAATCTTGTTTCTTACATGAAAATCTTTCCATGCTTCAATGATTGCAGTGCATTCCTGTTGTGACCACAGTCCCTGTGAAGGCCATCCACACTGCTGTGGCATGTATCCGGGGCCACGCATGAGGACACTGGACACACCTGACACCTTTCCCTCGAGCCCACCTTTTCTGTGTCTAGTTGCTCAGGCTAAGCCACCCTCATCTTCACTGTGCCGAGAACAAGGCACCTCCTGCCATTCTTTCATGGCATTTTACTGACCACCTTTTTTTTGGAAAACCAAACTCATCTTGTTTGGAAAATGGACTTTTCATTTCTCCAGCTACTTAGTATAAAATTTCACATGGAGTACTCCACAGTGACACCTGGGGACCACTCTCAGGAGTCTGGGGGTCTTTATGTACCACCCCTTGGAAGGCACATCCCCTTTGTGCCAGGGTGGCTTTGCTCTTACAGGTTCCAGCCCTGCTGTGCTCACTGCCCAGTGCCCTCCAGCCAAGCCAGCCAGTCCCCAGTGCCCAGCACCAAGGCCAGTGCTCCTCACCAGACAACAGAACCTGCTTAAACTTAATTGTTTCTTTCATCCAAAATTGCTGCCTGGAGACCCATAATAGAGGAGAAAGTGGATTTAATTGTTTCCAGGGCCCAGTGCCTAGGAGACTTGAGCTCCACACAATAGAAGCACACTCTAGTGCTCATGGGCTTGTTCACTCTAAATTGCCTCTTTAATTAAACCTGGGCTCCTTCCTATTGTGTGTGCCCTGCTCGTCATTTCTGGGAGGGGGCAGCCATTATTGTGACTCTAGGGTTCCTTCAGGGAGAGTGGAATGGCTGCGTCTTCCTGAGAGTTACCTGGTGTGGAGCTGAGAGCTCACAAGCTCCGCTGATTGGCCAGGAGAAGGCTGGCTGTTGCTTTATTGACTCTGCTCTTTGACATTAAGCACAGAAATATTAAAATGCCACATAGGCCATTTAACAGAGTGTGCTCAGTGCCCACTTTGGCCTGGACCCTGAACAGGGTACTGGAGTATCTGGAGTGCCTGAGAAATAGTTCTTAGTCATGGGGAACTTCTAGTTCAGAAAAATAAAGACACATAAAATGATTACAGACCCAAAGCCTCCTTTTTCAGGCAAAAAAATGAAGCCTGGTCTCTGGAGAGGGGCAAGAGGAATAGCCAAAGGCCAGGACATGGGAAGTCACCTAATGTTAGGGATAGGGATTCTGCTGTCCTATATGAACACAGGAGATTGCCAGGACCCACCAGGGGTCCCCCAGACCTTCAGGCCTTCCCTGCCTGCCCCACAGCCCAAACCCACAGAACACATCCCTCCTCTTTTTACCAGTAGTCTGCTTCTACTCCTGGGATCTGATAACAGCAAACTAGAAAGTTAAACCTTTCAGATCTTTGCCTATGCTCCATGGTTTTTCAAGGAGCAGGTGCAGTAGGTAGGATTGGTGGCCAAAGCAGGACCTGGGTATTTGTTCCAGCATCCTGACAACTGAAGGAGAGGCCACAGACTGGATGGAAGCAAAGCTTTGCAGTCAGAAAATGGGTTTAAATATAGGGTGGCCTTGGACAAGCTAGATAATTCTTCTGATTCCCAGTTTTGCATCTGTGAAATGGGGCTATTCAGAATAAGTTTCTCATAACGTTGTGAAAGCACCTAAGTGCTCCACATGATGGCAAATTCAGCATTATGGTGGCCAGACCCACACATCCTACCTTCATGCCAGTTGGGCTGTTGCTCCCTCACTTCTTTCATTTACATACCTTCCCATAGTCCATCTATATCAACGATGGTTGAAAGGATATTTTTCTGACATCCAGGCATTTGCCTTCCTCCATTTGGAAAGAAATCCAGATGGCCCACCTTTTGGCTCATTCCAAAACCTGAAACATTTGAAGCAGAGGTGAACAGGAGGTAGGCGATCTAACCAAAGTTAGATCATGGCCACAGTGAGGCGTTCAACTGATTCTAATAAGAGTGAGAGCTTTCTGGGTAAATTCTTTCCTCAGCACAGCTACTACTACCTCCAGCTCTGCAGAAAGATCTGAGAGACGGGAGCTTGGCAGGATGGGGAGGGAGGAGAGAGCACAGGAAGTGAGATGGGAGGGAGGTGGGCTCTGAGTGAGTGTGCATACATACACTTGTATGTGTATCTGTCTGTTTGTCTTGAGGAGGCCCTGGATAATACCGATATTCCCTGATGTCATTAAGCACAGTAGGCACATATCAGGCATATTAGGTATGAGTTGTATTTCTTCACTTATTTTAAAATGTTTGTTTCTACATTAAAGTGTTGAGACCACATAACAGTATATTGTTCTATTGAGAGCATGGCAAAACAGTGAGGCACTCCGGCTTCAGCGGCACACAGACCTGTGATCAAATCCTATTTCTACTTACAAACTTTCTGATCTTGGGCAATTACTTAACCTCATTGAATCTCATTCCCTTAACCATAAAATGGGGATAATATCTACTTTTGGGTGTTATAGGATTAATGAACTAATATGTATCAAACATCTAGTGCAGCACATGGTAAATATTAATTGATGATATCATCATCATCATCGTCGTCAACATCAATGTCACCACCATTAAAAACATACCCTAGGGCTGGGATTACGGCGCAGTGGTAGCGCGTTCGCCTAGCATGCATGAGGCACTGGGTTCGATCCTCAGTACCACATAAAAATAAAATAAAAAGATATTCTGTCCACCTACAACTAAAAAATAAATGTTTAAAAAAAACATACCCTATATTGGCAAGTTTCATGAATAGTTATATAAAAAACATTGGAAAAAATGCTGATTTTAGAGGAATTAAAGAAATATGTATAGTCTCCAACAGAATAAGCCATAACCAAAGCTTTGATAAAAGAAAAAAAAATAAAAAATTAACTTTGTATTTTGTAGGTACAGGTCAAGTGTTAAAAGTAAACACATTTGCTATTTTGGATCTTGGAAGGTTGGGGAATGACAGAGTTCAAAGATTGAGGGTCAGCCTCCGTGGACTACAGATGGGGCCGCAAGCAGATACTACCAGTCCTGTGCTGGCTGGATGGGCAGCGTATTCATGGCTGGCACCATTTCAACTAGTTGACACCCACGCCTTTCCTATAGTTAATGATTTTGAAAAGTTCGTGTGTGTTCTGAGGGTAGGGACCATCTGGACTCAATGTCATCAGTCGTAACACTGGTCACCAGGAAGTGGGACTGAGCAACTCACCTAGGAAAGGGACGATGGGAGCAATATCCGTGTGAATCACATCCACAAACATGGCATCTGATGGATCCAGCCGAACCTCCTCAGGTGTGCCCTGGAAGCATGGCTCTGCTGGATCCAACCCTGGAAAGGAGAAAGTGGATAGGCTGCACCAGGATCCACACCCAGCACCCACCAACTGAGCATGAGGAGTCTGGGCAAAATTCCAGGGGCTGCGGTTCAGGGGACTGGGTATGTAGCTCCTGGTCTGCAGCTCCTGGTCTGCTTGGAAAGGCTGGAAGAATAAGGCCAGGAATGGGCACACTGCCTGTGGAACAATTGGAGAACTCCAGTGCCTGGCTCTGTAAGGGCTGGGTGGGGCCACTGTGCTCTTCATTTCCCTTTTCCCGGTTTTCCTCACAGTTACCATTGGGCCATTGGCTCTGAGACTGTGTGTTCCCTAGCCTCGCCTAGCTATTCCCAGTCCCTGAGATTCCACACTTATAAGTCTTTTTGCCTTTTTTTTCCCCCATGCTGTTCCCTGTCTACTGTGCTCTTGCCCATATTCTTCCTTCATTTAAACCTTTCTGTTCCAAGACTCAGCTCAAACACCACCACCTCAGAAAATTCACCCTTCCTTTCTTGGCCCATTCTATCCACTGTATTATTCTGAACTTATTGATTCTGCTTTGAATTTTATTTGCCCCCTTACTTTTCTGCTTCCTGAACTGGAATGTGGTTTCCTGAAGCAGGGACTGTGCCCAGTTCATCTTCAAAGAGAAGCAGAGGGTAGGGGTGGGAGTAGTGTGGCACACAGTGACCTATATTCTTGCCCTGGTTCTTCTCAAGGTCAAATATCTGTCCTCATCCAGAAGGAATAAGAACATCCATCTTATAGGATTATTGTGAAAACCTCATGAAAATGTGTAAGAGAAAGGACTTTGTAACCTGAAAAATTCTGCATAACTGTGAACTATTACCCTGTCATCCTTTCCCTTAATGCATCACACAGTGAGCAAAGGAGACACTCATCAAACATTGAATCAAACTGACTGCCCAAATTACATACTGATTTGGCTGCACAAAATAAATAGTTGTTGGTGTCTATCTTTCATAGTAGATTTATTCTGCCTAGTGATTCATTCATTCATTCATTCATTCATTCATTCATTCTTTACTAAGCACTTCCTATGTGGCATGTCTCGGCTACCTACTTTCATTTTCTGTCTGTGCCAAACACAGCAAATATATTCAAGCACTGTTTGTGGAACTGATGAATATTTTTTAAAAAATCATCTCAACGTTTTTTTTTTTTTCCAACCTTGTCATACTCTAGCAATAACAACCCTAAAATCATTGGTTTAATGTACTATTTGTATTTTCCTTGTTTTACCAATCCATTTTAATTCGGTCATCTGTTTTCTAACACGTTAAGCTACTCGGACAATCATTTTAAAATTTAAGTCCACAACATCTCTTAAAGTTGGCTCACGGAGGACCAGGAAGGGTGACCTTGGCCAAAAGAAGTGCACGGGGTCGAGGTTTCTGCTGACCGCTGCCCACTGCCCGCACCCCGGGTCTTGGGACCCAGGTTGGCCCACGTGACCCCTACCTGTGATCCGGCCTACGTGGCCCCCCAGCCTCCTGCCAGCCTCGGCCGCTATGTGCGCGCCCAGGCTGTGACCGATGAGATGCACGTCCTCGGGGCTGTACCCCAGCTGGGTCTGCGGAGGGAGGGCGCGTCAGGGGTCTCCCAGGACCACGTGGGGA
>PVHX01008531.1:22600-82926 GCA_004024805.1 Geosciurus inauris | reverse complement strand
ATGCGTGCTAGACAAGCACTCTACCACTGCGCCATAATCCCAGCCCCAGGTCCTGTGCTTTTAAACCCAGTTTCTTCCCCACTGTTCTATAGCTGCTTTACTCATTGTCTACATAAACCTTAATAGAGAGTGTTTGGGAAATGTGTTCTATTATGTTTAGGGTATGATAACAGAACCTCAAGATAAATAAAATATTTATGTGCATATATGTTATACATATGTATGTATATAAAGGTTCTTGGTTTTATTAGTATTTTTTATCCAGTTAGGGATATAGATCCACAAAAGGATTTTTTAAAAGAAGCATGTATTTAGCACCTAATGAAAAATTTAAACCAGTCAAGCATGACAAGTAATTTGTTGCTAATAATAAGGTAGCAAATTTTGCAAATGATTTGCCTTTAAAGCGGTTAAAGGGATAATAAAGACTTTCTCATTCACTTGCCTTTCAGTGACATTCTTTGTAAGAAAGGAGTGGTATTCTGACACCAGCTAGCCAGAAAATATAAATTGTGCCTAAAAATAAATAATTTTACACGTAAAGCAAATCTATTAAGTTGTTTTCTCCCGTGGAGATGAAAGACTGAGAACAAAGGACTTTGGAATTTCCTAAGGTAGACAATCAATAAAAGTTGATGATTTTGGACATTTTTTTAGAGGATATGAAGGAGGAAATGCACTTGATGAAAGTATAGTGTTTAAACAGATTGTAGAGAGATTATGGGGAAGAGGAGGATGGCTTCACTCCAGGCCCTTGAAGTGGCAAGTAAAAAAGTGACAGAGCAAGAACTGACATCAGATGAATGATTGCTTCTTGGCATGAAATTTGCTACATACTTAACCTATTATTTCCTTTAATGCTTACAAGAACCTGGGATAATTGGGAACATGATCTATACAATTTCAATTGTATAGATAAGGAAACTGATCTCAGGAAAGAAAATGTAAAATGCCTGCAGTCAATTAGCTAGAAGTTGAAGGAAACTAAATATCATCACAAATTGTTTTCAGTAGCTCTCATCAAGGCCACCATCTAAGGAAGCTGGTCTCACTGGGAGGATGAGAGGCCAATGGAAGGTTCCTTTTCAAGCCAGACACCTAAGTGAGGTAATAGTGAACCTTCCAGCCCCACTGACCCTCCAACTGAACACAGCCACATGAGCAACTGCAGGAGAAGCCAGGAGAAGAACTGCACAGCCAGTCCACAAAGTTGTGAAAAGAAATTATTGCTGTTCTAAGCTGCTATATTATAGAGTGATTTGTTAGTAGATAACTGAAATGGTCAGGTTTTGATGTTAGGTCTTCCTTGTTGCAAAGATATTATTCTTTCCAAAACACATATTACTACTTTGTCTCCTATAACAGCAATACTTGATGAGGTAATCTACAACTCTCCTTTGAATTATTTCAAAAATTACAGTATTAGATCCATAGGATTGGAAAAACCCAAGGTATGTTTAGAAAACAGTAGACCAGTCTAAGTAAGGTAGAAGGTTGTTGTAGAAGAAATAGTAGAAGGAAGAGTCTTACAGCATAGTGATTCAGAGTAAGAGCCAGGTTTGTGTCCTAGCTCCACCGCTCAGCAGCTTTATGACTTCGATCGTCACAGAACTTCCCTGTGTTTTGGCAATGCCATCTGTTAAAAAGTAATAAAAATAGAACCTGCCTCAAAGCCTTGTTATAAATGAGGTAACACAAGTAAAACCTTAGAGTGGGAGCTGACTCATAGCACTCAAGACATGGTCATCAAGCAGATGGGTAGCCCAGCCTGCCATCAAGGTAAGGGAGACATCCCAAAGGCAGTATTTTATTCTTTTTTTTTTTTTTTTTTTTTTTGGTGCTGGAGATTGAACTCAGAGGCACTTGACCACTGACCCACATCCCCAGCCCTATTTTTTTGTGTTTTATGTAGAGACAGGGTCTCACTGAGTTGCTTAGTGCCTCGCCATTGCTGAGGCTGGCTTTGAACTCGCAATTCTCCTGTCTCAGCCTCCTAAGTGCTGGGATTACAGGCGTGCACCACCGCACTGGGCTCAGTATTTTATTCTGATAATGTGTTTGCCTGTGACAGTAGCACAGATCCTCTAAAGATTTAAGTGTCTGGTCAACTTTTGTGGATGGACTACTAAATTTTTTTCATCTTTTTGTCAAAAACAGGGAAGACTTAAATTATAATGATAGCTAATATCATTTATTAGGGTAATAAATCATTAATATCTGTATTATATGTTCACCTATAAAACATTTCAAGTCTTTTTGTCATTTGATTACTACTGTGCAAATAATTAGGAACATGAAGTCAGAGTTCTAGTCATTGATTCAACAAATAGTTTTACAGCATCTGTCATTGACATCGGGCTTTTTGCTGGGTCATGGGGAAAATAATGGTAAGGGGAAACAGAAATTGTTTCTGTCATCACAGATTTTACAGAAGAGCAGAGAAGCCAGATGAAGTCAGCAGGTGATTACTATACAACATGAAGACCTTTTTGTTGGGGTGAGCATGGGGTGTTACAGGATCTTATGGGAGGTATTCCTAACTCAGGGTGAGGAGAGAAACCAAATAAAATGTATTTCACCTCTTGAAATAATGTGATCTAAATGGACACCCAAGAGATAAATAGGAGTTGGCCAGGATTGTGCCTAAAATTTTATAAGTCAAGACTAGCTGGCTTAATAGTGAGCTCATGCAGAGTAGCAGTGAAGAGAATGCCACATTAGTGAGGTGTAGTTTCTGGTATTGGAATTTCATTCCTGACAGCTGAGAATAAGACGAAGTCTAGTTGACCATAACCCAGAGGTGAGTAATCTAGTGAAAGTGACCAGAGAAGGCATCTCACGAGATTGAGAAAAGAATGGGAAAAAGGTGAGATTAAGGGGTTGTTCATCTCTGAGGTCATAACCATGCAGAAAACCAAAGGGAAGCATAACGGGAAAGTCAAGTTTCAGATAACCTAGAATCTGATCTTGGTTTAGCCATAAGCTCCTTTTTTATTGTGTGATGTTGGGTAAGGAATTTTTCTTCTCTGAGACTCTGGTTCCTCCATCTATAAATTATGTGGGTTGAAGGAAACAAGAAGTGAACGCTCATCACAGGAGTCTGACATGCTACATTGAGTAGCTTAGTGCTGCGGTTCCGCAACACCGACACTCCAGCCACAGCCTGGCCAGAGCATAAAGGAATGTAGGACCTGATGCTGAGCCAGTGAAGTCACTAAGTAACGATTCTAGAAAGGGAACTAACCTTTCTAATTTATGGCTCACTTCTGTGATCACTGAAGGTTTGCAGAGGAAAGCACACAGTGATTTTATTTAGTTACCTGTCTTTCTCCTGCTCTTGGCATCCTTCTGCTTTCCTCTTTCTATCATGAAACTCAGAGAAGGCATGTGGAAAAAATGATCATAGAGGAGCAGGGCCCAAAACAAAGATACCTGATTGCAAATAATGGCATCACAGATTTCAGTGGGCAAATGATCTTCAGAATACATGTAGTGGACATCAGTCATCTTGTCTGCCTAGTACCCATTCTTACTTGGAAAAGTATCCTCCTTTTTCAACACTGATTCCCTCACTCCAAGCTAGTAGTTCCAGTAAAGACTGAAAATCATGAGCACAAGGGTAAATGTGTCACTTCAAGCCAGGGTGAGGAGAGATTTTGCCAATCTGAAGTAAGGGTAGGGGCTCAGTTCCTCTCAGATGGCAAACTGTGAGATGAAACCAGAAGCTATCAGCGGCCGTGTTCTTTACTGTGTGGAGGAAACCGGTCTGTACTCAATAGTCTGACACCCAGAGAAAAGAGGATGGTGACATAGCATAAGAGGGTGAGAAGGAGAATACAATCTGCTGGGCATAGTGGTACATGCCTGTAATCCCAGCTACTGGGGAGGCTGAGACAAGGAGATCACAAATTCAAGACCAGCCTTGGCAATTTAGTAAGATCCTTCCTCAAAACAAAAAAATATAAAGGGCTGGAAAGGTAGCTCAGTGGTAAAGCATCCCTAGTTCAATCCCCAGTACCAAAAATAAAGAAAAGAGAAGAATACAGTCTAACTTATGGCATTATTATATCTATTTCCAGCACTTCTGTATGTGAAGCAATAAATTTGTCCTTTGACATTTTGGGCTTTCTGTCCTTAGCATCCAGCTCTGTCCCTGACCACAACTCTCAGGTCATAAACATGCAGAAAAACAAAGGGAATTTCAATGAGAAAATTAAGTGTCAGATAACTTGGAATCTGATCTTGGGTTAGCTATGAGCTCTCTTTTATTATGTGATGTTGGATAAGAAATTTTCCCTCTCTGAGACTCTGGTTTCTCCATATGTAAACTATGTGGGTTACACCATTTGAAAGAAGACGAATTTTCTGCTGGAGGTGACTACATATGGTCCAGCTTCCCTGAGGCAGCCTCTTACTTCTCATGTGTTCAGTATTTTTATGGTTTAACCAGGTGATACTTCTGGTGTGTGTGTGTTTGGTAGTGGGAGTTGAACCCAGGGCTGCTTTACCGTTGAGCCACATCCCCAGCCCTTTTTATTTTTTCTTTTGAGACAAGGTCTTACGAAGTTGAATACAGCCTTGCTAAATTGCTGAGGCTGGCCTTGAACTTGTGATCCTCCTGCCTCAGCCTCTGAATTCACTGGATTACAGGCATGCACCATAGCATCCAGCTAAAATAAGATGTTGAGCCCAGGATGTAGCTAGTATTATTTGCTAGCAATTCCAAGCTCTCTATCCACTTGGGCAAGAGCACTGAAGCATTCAGAACATGTTCATTCAGTCAACAAACATCATCGAGCCTGTGCTAGGGCAAAGTGCCATTCTAGGACTCAGGGTAAAGAGCTAAATAAGACATAGTCTCTCTCCTCACAGAGGACAATCTAGCAATATATAGCCCAGTAAACAGGAGATTAAGATAAAGTATGGCAGATGGAATAGTGGAAGGAGTCTTAAGTAGCACTAAAGCTTTTGATAAGAGGAAGGGAAGGACTGTCAGCAGAGCTAATGCCAGTCCCTCTAGTACCTTTCTGTGAACCAGAAAGAAAATAAAAGGGGGGGGGGGAAAGCATCCTTTCCTCAAAACTCTTGATGCTAAATAACAGAAAATTGTCTTAAACTTTTATAAGTCTGTATTAACTATGTTTTGCTCAGCATATCCTAGGTGTATGCAGCCAGCACAACTGTGTGTGACACTCTGATTCCCAGAGAAAATTACATTTAGGCTGAGATCGAAGGGCCAGTGTGCATCAGCAGGCTGCCTACCTGCAGGCTGCAGGCCTGTCCCAGAACTAGGTCATCTGCCAAAGGTGCCATTATTTATTGAGGCAGTACGGCCCTCCTGTGGCTGCTCTGGTATCCTTGCTGAAGCCACAATTCCTTCTTCTCTTCAGTCTGAGCACTCTCTCCCTGCAGGTCATTCAATCTCCTCCGATCTGTTTGTCTATGGGGGGACTAAGTTAAGAGTTTGTTTCTCTGGACTGTAGCCCTCAGTGGTGCTTAATTCAAAAAGGAAGTAACCCCAAGAGAAAACCTGATCCTTTCTGGGAGGGCCTAGCCTGGAAGGTTAAGTATCAGAAGACCTGAGGATTGCATAGCCTCTTCATGATTGGCTGCTAATTATGTTATTCCCTGGACTGCAGTTTTTTGTTTTGTTTCCTTCTCTCTCTCTCTCTCTCTCTCTTTCATCTGTGGCATTTTCTTAGCTCAATGGGAAAAACTAATAAGGGTGTATGCACTCCTGTTATTTTTCGAATCCTAAAATATTAGGCCTAGGGGGGAAAAAAAAACCTTTCAGCATTCTTATCTAAGTGGAAATAAACAGCAAATGCAGATTTAAGTGGGTGTAGAAATTGTTTGTTTTTAGAAGGAAAAAAATTGGAAGAAAGCTCAGTACAGTTTCATCTTTTCTTTAGTCACTGAAGGTTCATGTGTTGATGGAATGTATATGAATCATAGATCTTTTAGAACCAGCTCCCAGGTGAAACAACTTTCCTTCTCCAACCATCTGTACCTCTCTATAAAAATAGAACAGTCATATTTTTATGCCTTGGTGTCTCAATCATGAAATTACCTCCACCTTAGAGATGTTACTGGTCCCCATTACCAGACTCCACATCCATGGTAATACTTGTTAGGTTAGGATAGGTTGTGAGGATGTTATGTTGTGATATGATAATATGTTATTTCTGGGTTCATGTGGAATTCTTTCCATCCTATTTCCCCTCTCTTTCATGCCTCTCTGTAGGCTCTTCCAAGATTACTTTAAAGAAACTGTTAGAATTCTAAACTATTCAAATGAAAGAACTCTAAAGAGTATCTGGCTTAGCTCTGCAGATTATAGCCAAGGAGCAAAGGCCCAAAGGGGCATTGAGTGACAAAGGTCAGCCAGGGTGTAAGCGGCAGAGCTTAAATATCAGAACCAGTGCTCTTTCTACCACTGACACTTTCTTTTGTGCCAGGTGATTAGATTGGAATGAATTTTGGTACAGTTCTAAATAGCTTTCTGTCTTACCTCTTCTAGCCACAAATTCCTCTTTTCCAGTTCTTTCCTCTTCCCTTCTCAAATTTTGAATCTCAGCCAGGAGCCACAACAGGTGTTGAGCCTGCCTCTCAGCAAATCCCAAATCTTGGCTGGCAGGGTCCTGGGGGTGGAGCATGCCCTTGCACCACCAAGCTGGCTGCCAGATCAGTTTCAAGGTCTTTTTGGCAATCTCCAAGGCCAATTCTACTAAAAGACTCCTGTGTCCTTGGAGCATTTAGTGAATGGCATGAAAACTCTTTAAAAGTCGGAGCTTTCCAAAGGTGAGGGATATCTTATTGCAAACTTACCTTGAGCTCCCTAAGGATTATTTTCTTTTATATTAAGCTTGACCTAGTGTTGATATACAATAAGACATGCATATTGTTGACAATAGTGGTCGTAACAGCTCACCTAATTGCCTGAAATCTTCCTAGACTAGGCTTTTTTAGCTTTAGTTATGCCACTGGAAAGGGAAGGGCTGCTGCAGAGCCTAATGCCATATCTTTTCTACATGCATTAAATATTTGTAATAAATATACACAATATCTCAATTTGAGTTTAAATTATGTCCACTTAGGCCAGCCTTAGCAACTGGCAAGGCCCTAAGCAACTTAGCGGGACCCTGTCTCGAAATAAAAATAAAAAGGGCTGGGGATGTGGCTCAGTGTTTAAGCACCCCTGAGTCCAATCTCTAGAACTGCCCCCCCAAAATTATGTCCATTTTTGTAATTCAGACTGTGGGCATGTGCAGCAGTGTGGCAGCCCTTGGGGACATGCTGCTCAGATCTCCCACAGAACCTGCTGGAAGGAGCATAGTCAGCTGTTGGCATCTAGCTGCACCTTCCAGGTGCAGTGTTTACCCTCACCCACTCCATTACACTCTCCCTGGTACTAAAGCTAGCTCATATCTGCCCAACACAGAGTTCCTCAAATGGACAATCTCGGCTTCCCATCAACCTAGCTGAGACATTCCCAAAGCTACATCAAAGCCTGAGGCTCCCTCTACTTGATCCTTCCCCCTGTTTTTAAACTGGTATTAGACCTGCATCACCATCTGAGGCTCTCCCACCTACACCAGATGCCTCACACCCTTATCCTTTCACAGGTGTTTCCCCCAATAAACTTCTTGCGCTTCTTACTTCATCTTGGTCTGTCTGCTGGTGGACCCATAGAGGCACTCCAACCCAGTAGGCCCAACTCACCAAAAAAGTCTATTTTTCATGAGGGCTTTAGGTCTCTCCTGGGAGAGAACTCATTCTAAAGAAAGTGAAAAGATAAACAATGTGGGTCCAGCAACAGAATCTTCAAAATTAAGGGGGAGTGGGTCCAAATTCAACCTTGGGTTTATTGTGCGAATTTGTTTCTTGGCTTCATGGCAGCCCTACTCTGCCTGTTGGCCCTATGACAATCCCACCAGAGGCTCATATTTAGTAATTTGTGCAAATAAAAATGGGAGTGAGGGAGGAATCAGAAAAATGTAGAAGAAGTACTTTACTAAAAACTCTGAGTCAAATGGGCAACATGTAGCTGGGTGTGGTGGCGCACGCCTATAATCCCAGCATTTTGGGAGGGTAAGACAAGAGAATCGCGAGTTCAAAGCCAGCCTCAGCAACAGTGAGGCACTAAGCAACTCAGTGAGACCCTGTCTCTATATAAAACACAAAATAGTGGCTCAATGGTTGAGTACCACTGAGTTCCATCCCCAATACCAAAAAAAAAAAAAAAGGGCAACATGTAATACCTGTCAGAGGCCCAAGTGACAGTGTACAGTATGATGGGCAGAGATCTGGTCTTCTCCCCTCCATACATTCCATATGATGGATTCCATGTACTGAGAACTCCAAGAGTCCATGCCACCTAACATCTCATCATGTGAGATTCACCCTTGGAGCCTCTCAGATATTAAGAGGAGCATTTCTCAAGGATCTAGCAGCCTTTGTTAACAGATGGAGGCAAAAGGGCACAAAACCATCTATACATTCGAATCACAGATTGTCAGAGCTGAAAGGAACTATAGAGATCATCTAGGTGGCTAATTTCCAAACTAAGTCCCGTAGAGATTTTCAAGGGCTACAGGTAAAATCTAAATGTGTGGTAGTTCAAAGAAGAGAGATTACCATCATTTGACTCAGCCATCCCACTCCTCGGTCTATACCCAAAGGACTTAAAAACAGCTTACTACAGTAATGCAGCCACTTCAATGTTTATAGCAGCACAATTCACAACAGCTAAACTGTGGAACCAACCTAGATGCCCTTCAATAGATGAATGGATAAAGAAACTGTGGTATAGCCGGGCGCGGTGGCTCAAGCCTGTAATCCCAGCACTTAGGGAGGCTGAGACAGGAGAATCGCGAGTTCAAAGCCAGCCTCAGCAATGGCGAGGCGCTAAGCAACTCAGTGAGACCCTGTCTCTACATAAAACACAAAATAGGGCTGGGGATGTGGCTCAGTGGTCAAGTGCCCAAGTCAATCCTCGGTACCAAAAAAAAAAAAAAAAAAAAAAAAGAAACTGTGGCATATATACACAAAGGAATATTACTCAGCATTAAAAGAGAATAAAATTATGGCATTTGCAGGTAAATGGATGGAGTTGGAGAACATCATGCTAAGTGAAGTCAGCCAATCCCCTAAAACCAAAGGCCGAATGTTTTCTCTGATAAGTGGATATAGATCCATAATGTGAGAGGGAGCATGGGAAGAATGGAGAAACTTTGATCAAAGGGGAGGGAGAAGAGGGAATGGGACAGGGGGGCCGGAAAGATGGTAGAATGTAATGTACAACAATGCCCTAGGTTCATGTATGACTGCACGTATGGTGTAACTCTATATTGTATACAACCAAAGAAGTGAAAAGTTGTGCTCCATTTGTGTACAATGAATCAAAATCCATTCTGCTGTCATGTAAACCTAATTAGAATAAATAAATGAAAAAAAAAAGAAGAGAGGTTAGGGCTAGGGATGGAGCTGAGCTCAGGGGTACAGCACTTGCCTAGCATATGTGAGACCTTGGGTTCAATCCCCAGCACCAAAATAAAAAGTAAAAATTAAAAGGCAAGAGGTTAATTTGACTCAAGAGAGTATTGAATGAAAGTAATAAAGGGATAAGGTAAATTTATCAGTGTAGGTCAAATGGCTAATAAATTGTGTAGCTGAGAATTTTGATTTTCCTGTTTCTCGTGTGACTTTCTATGAAACATTAGCTTTTAATTTTGTAATGTGAAAACTGAGAAAATTATCCAAAATGGAAAGAATTTTGGGGTCGTGGTGTATGTTTTGTCTTTGTATTCTTGCTCCTGGGAGAGAGGCATATTAGATCTGCCTTTTGGATGCAACTGGGTGACTCTAAACAAGTATTCTTTTCTTGGAATCTGGTTTTCATTATTTTTATATCCTCGGGCTCACAAGTCAGCGGGGACAGGGATGCCGACAGAAAGGCCTAATGGAAGGAATATGTGTGCTTCTAATTTGGAATGAAAATAACCACACCCTACAGATCAAAACCCATGGAAACTTCCATTGTCCTAAAGTAATGTATAGAGCAGCATTTCTGAAAGAGTTTTAAGAGATATTTAATATGGTCCTGAAAGAGGTTTTCATATCAAATACTTTTTGGCTATGTTGCATATTATATCCCTGTCTTGGAGATTCATGTTGCAAAGAGAATAGTCTAAACAACTCTACGAAAGATGTCTATTTAACATTAAACCAATGTTTTATAAACTTTGTTGTTGATGGAAACTTTTATTCATGGGATCTCTATAATCTCCATGCAGAACACACTTGGGAAATGCTGGGAACAAAGAAGGTCTGGGCTGCAGTCCTGGCTTTGCCACTAGCATATTTTACTCTTCTTTAAGCTTCAGTTTCCTCCTCTGCATTTGGAGAGGATTAGAATCAATGATCTAGAGAGGAAAAAACACTACAATTTATCGCACACCCTGTCTGTGCCACCTGGTCGTGCAATCAGGGCTTTGTGCTTAAAAGAGCCTTGCACTTTGTTTAATATCCTGCCATCACTATCTTGAAATTCTTTATCATTTTTTAACAAGGGACCCCATATTTTTATTTTGTATTAGCCCTGGAAATTATGTAGCTGGTCCTATGGACAATTATCTCTAATCTTTACATCAGTCTAATGAGAATGTATGTGTATGATTATTTATGACATGCAGACATGCTAGTTGAAAATCAAAGGGGCTCAATAAATTGCTTAAGGTCACAAGAGGGAATGAATAGCAAAGCAAAGATTACAGTCTAGTCTATCTGGTCTTTGTTCTTCTCACTAGACCAGCTGCCAGTACACACAGTTTATTATTCTAAGATTCTTTTGTTCTTTAAATGTCTACAAAATAATTGTTGTAATTCCATTCACTGTTTGAGTGCATGTCTGGCTAAATGAATTGGTGAGTGATAAACTAGATGTCAGGGAATGGCTGTAGGAGTTAGGAAGTCCAACAAACCGGGTTCTGCCATTTACTAGCCATGTGACCCACTTCTCTGAGACAGTCTACTTCATAGGTATGTTGTGAGGATTAAACAAAATAGTGCATTGCCCAATACATGGTAATCCCTTAATAGATTATTACTATTTTATTAACATGGCTAGACTATTACTATTATGATATTAAAGCTCCAAATATTGTAACGTATTTTAGTTGTTTAGTAACAAGTACAGAAACATTTCATTTCTTTACTAAAAAAAAGCTTGACACTGCAGTGTATACCTGTAGTCTGAAATGGGGGGATCACTTGAACCCAGGAGTTTAAGATCAGCCTGGGCAACACAGTGAGACCCTGTTTCAAAATTTAAATAAATGAAATTATTTTATTAACCATTTAAAAAAATTTTTTTGTAGTTGTAGATGGACAGTATGCCTTTATTTTATTTGTTTATTTTTATGTGGTGCTGAGAATCAAACCCAGTGCCTCACACATGCTAGGCAAGTGCTCTGCCACTGAACTACAGCCTCAGCTCTAAATGAAATTTTAAATACATAAAAATTTAAAAATCAAATTACAAGGCTGAGCTTGTGGCTCAGTCGAAGAGCACTTACCTAGCATGTGCGAGGCATTGGCTTCGATTCTCAGCACCACATACAAATAAATAAAATAAAAAGGTCCATCAATAACTAAAAACTATTCAAAAAAATAAAATAAAATTACATTTTAGCTGGATGTGGTAACAACGCATGCTTGTAAATCCCAGCAACTTGGTAGAGTAAGGCAGGAGGATTGCAAATTCAAGGCCAAGCTCAGCAACTTAATGAAGCCCTAAGGAAATTATTGAGACTCTCTCTCAACATAAAAAATAAAAATAGAAAGGGCTGTGGATGTGGCTCACTGGTAAATGCTCTCTGGGCTCAATCCTCACTACTAAAAAAAAAAAATCAAATTAAATTTTGCTTCACTTCCACCTACCAGGTTGGTGGGACATGCAATTTCAGATCTTTTGTAGGGATGCAAAATCCAGGTCTTACCAAATCTAGAAAATCTGGGAAACTCTCTTCAGTCCATTGTAGTTGTAGTGAAGATGCTGATTTTCCAAGCAGGTGTGGACCAGTAGAAAGTCCCTGGTCCGGTTGTTCAAGGCATCCATCTACACCTTTCATTGTAAACCTAGCCACCATGAACTTCTGTTTGGCTCCCAAGCCATGGTTTGGTATCCATTCCCCAGGTATCCTGGAATGATCACTGCCAACAATAGTGGGAGAACCCTGGGAGAGGGTCAAGCATGGGTCCTCAACACCCCTCTGCCCTTCCAGTTTTATAGAATCCAGCTCTGTTCCCTTTAATTCCCAGAGCTTTCCTGTGCCCAGGCATTGTAACCCTGTCCCTTCAGAAATTTATACATTGGAAACAGTGACCTTCAAGTGTTCCCTCCCAGTGGTAAGGGAAGTCCTCAACCTATAAAAGAGTAAATGTTCTTCTGAATAGGATACAGAATAGTATTCCTTTAAGTCTTTTTACTAAATACACAACAGAAAATTAATTAATTCACCAAATTATACAATGTTCTTGAACTTTTCGTTTTTGTGAAGGCTCCCACAACCTTTTCTCCCTTAGTCACTATATCTCACATCTAAGCCTATATATCTTGTCTTCACTGCAAATTGGGAAAGTAGAAGGGGTGGGGCAAGTGGCAGGACTCAACAGATTATTTTGCCAATTCTCTCCATTCCTAGATGAACTGTCACAACCAACTGTTTGGAATTCCACATTTCATATCTTCAGAACGCCTTGGGAGTAATGAGGGCAGTGGGTAGAATGTGGGGGAGATTTTAAAAACAGGCTTTGGAATCCTTGATGTGTAATAAGTTTAGTAGATGTAATGGTACAGAGTGCTCAGTGTTAAGGGTATTGGAAGAGCCTAGGACACTGGTATCCCTGGAATATGTAAAGCAGAAGGGAATAATGGGCCAACAGCCCTCCCCCCATCATAGACAACTATGCTGGGAGTCAAGGATGAAGTTCCATGCTGTGAAGTGGAAGCAGAGCTGTAGAGCTGTGATGCTGGGCCCCCTAGTGGCCAGTTCTTTTTACTTGATGAACATAACTGTTTCTATACTGCCTTGCCTTTTCTCCTTTTTGGTTTGCCAGCCAGACTCCATCCATATTCTATCATCCCATTCCTCTAGTATTACTGATACTGAGTTTGGATCAGGCTCAGTATTAGGGCACTATTCTAGAAGGAGATATTGATTCCCTTTGGAAACAGACTAAGGTAGAGAAAACGTCATGCAGGTTTTTTTGGGGGGCGAGTGTTCTTGGAAGATATGTGGATAAGGAAATGAGAAAGCAGGAGTTGGCAGAGGAAGGAGCTAACTCACAATGTGAGTTATTATGATCCTATTCTGGAGCTGCGATGATCCCTCAGAATTGTCCCAAGTTGAGATGGTAGAGCAGGATCTTTGTATCCCTGCATCATTGGTTGTGAGTGGCTCCTAGAGAGGGTGTAACTTTAGTAAGACAGTTCCCTGTGGCTCAGTAAGGGATGCAGTAGTTCATCAAATTAGTTTCTCTTCCCTTTTCACTAATTTATGACTCCTTTATTCCAGGAGCTCATTCTCTGTCAGTTTAACCACCTACACAGATGGGGTCTCTGATTTCATCCAGGAAGATTATGTTCTTGACTTCTTAGTAGCACTTGAAAGAGGATTCTTGTACAATATTGGCTGAAAGCCTTGCTTTGTCTATGCCTTCTATGGTAAGATAATACCAATATCTTGACATTACTATTCTAATAAGAGGAGAGACCAGCCTCAATGGTGCCAGAAAAAAAAAAAAGAGAGAGAAACAGTCACATTCTCAAGACAGGATTAATTATTTATACCTATAAGACTCCCACCCTCACCCCTCTAAAAACTTGATCTAATCAGAGTAGTGGTGCTTCTCCCTTCTTGGCAGAGTTGTAAATGTTTTTCTCTTACTAGTCCTGGAGTGTGGTGAGGACCAGTAGCTTTCTGCCAGAATCCATTCTTTCTTCCAGAGGAGTAGATATTTCACTGGAATATGACTACCCAGATAGGCACCTCATTCACTAGTTCTGTGCCATTTATGGCCTATGCTCTTGTGAGTGGACCTGAGCAGAAGAAATGAATGCAAATGTTGTCTTGCTTGCTTAAGAGTATATCTCTGGCCCTGGACTTCTTTGTCTGTCCTCACTAGCTGGAAATGCTTTGGCCAGAGTGACTTGGACATTACGTGTTGAAGATGGCAGTAATTCTCCTAGCCAGTAATTATCTGAGTAGAGCAGAATCATCTTCCTTTTTTTTTTTTTTTTTTTTTTGCCATCCTTCTCTACAGAATTGCCCCCAGCTGAAGGAAACCTTCTTGCAACCCTCCTCTAGTCCCTCCACCTTAGCTGGATGGCTCGCAACAATGACTGACATAGTTTCCTTTGCCTCAAAGGAGTATACATTCTGCCAAGTGGTTTATGTCCCAGTCATATACCACAGTTCCCTGTGGATCAGACCAAGGCTAGACATGACCTGAAACACTTTGTTTGGCTTTTTTCCTTTCCTATCTACTTCACTCTCTCACTTGCAGGTTTTTCCTCATCCATGAATGCCTGGCTCAGGTTCTGCTTGTAGGGAACCCAGCATCAGGCCACTGTTGTGAATACTCTGCTCTCATTTTCCCAAATCACATTCTTATTAATTTCTGGGGAATTTCAGATCCACACTTTGGGCTGTGAGTGCCACAGGACCTAAATTGGGTCGACTGTGTGTACTTAAGGCACTAGATTAAAAAGTGGGTTCTTTCGAAGTAATTGTAAGAAATACCTGCAATGTAGGTTCATTCTGAGGTTTAAGAAAAAAACTAAATAAGCTTAAGATGCATAAAATGCTTAGTCCAGTGCCTGACATGTAGTACATTCTTTTAAGAATTAGAGTGGGGATTTCTTTGTTTACTTATGTATCCCAAGTGTGTCCAGGTGCGTTCTTAGCACATAGCATGCACTCAATAAATAATCTGTTGAAGGAATGATTATTGAAGTTTTGCTTTGAGGGTTCAAGGTGATGTGCTGGGATTTGACCAGCAGAGGGCAGAACCTATGCAAAGATCTGATGGGCTGAGGGAGATGGTTGGGACAGAGCTTTCAGACCAACTGGGACAGATCCAAGGGAGGGCTGAGAGAGCAATGCCTACATCATAGCACATTAGAAAGTTTAAATAAACCCCTTTAAAATCCTAGAATTGTATTTAGTCCAACCCTCAGTAATACACTCAACTTCTACTTTGTGAATTCAGAAAGATAGTTAGTTCTAAGGCCCTGAGCTCCCTAGATTTGCCCTATTATTGTTGTGAGATGGCCGAGGCTAGACAACGAGGAGGTAGTAGGAAGCGGATTTATTGGCTGCAGCCAGGTTCAGAGGGGAAAAGCTTTGCTGCAATTCAATCAATACCCCTGAACGCTTAGTTCAGAAAGTTTTAGAACTTTATACCCAGTGTATGGGGGAGGGTCTCAGAGGCTCATAATCTGCAGAAGTCCACATAACAGTAGGTTTTTTCCAACTCAGGCCAGGTCTCAGGCCAGGTTTTACAAAAAATAACCCCCAAGGACGCTCTCTGCGAAAATCAGTGCCTGGGGAAGAGAGAGTTTTCCTCCCCGCTTTCCCACCAGCTGGCTTTCAAGGACCTAACTTTGAGACGCAAACAGTTCTGTGAAGGCCTTAGGTTAGTCTTTCTTACCATACTGTGCTTCTGCAGGCACATCCTCCACCTGAAAATTCTTTTGCAGAAATTTTGCTGAGAGTCTAAGAACAATTATGGTGAGGGTCTCTGAAGAAGCTTAATTAAGATTTTCTGTGAAGGAGTGGGTGCCACTATATTATCTGTAGCTCCTCTTTGAACTTAGAAGCTACCCCCAGACCTCTCCTAAATTACCTTTTGTGTTTATGCTAATTTACATTGAGTTTCTGAAATCTGCAAGCAAAAGCATTTGAGTTATTTTATTATTCAGCCCAATGACTGTGAAAAGTGTGGAGGGAGAATCTCCTCTATCAACAGAGACACTAAAGTCTTAGAGGAGCCATAAGATCTGCTTCCTGCACTCTCTCCAGGAAGTTGTTCCTCACACTTTTGTCTACAAGCTTCCTTTGTCTTATTCCCTTCATTCCCTTTGCCTGCTTAGATGTGTCCTATCTTTCAAAGCCCTGTCAATGACTCTTTTTTTTTTTTTTTTTTTTTTTTGATACTGGGGATTGAACTCAGGGGTACTAAACCACTAAACCACATCCCCAGCCTTATTTTGTGTTTTATTTAGAGACAGGGTCTCATTGAGTTGCTTGGTACCTCGCCTCGCCGTTGCTGAGGCTGGCTTTGAACTCACATTCTCCTGTCTCAGCCTCCCAAAGTGCTAGGATTACAGGCATACGCCATCACGCCTGGCTTGTCAATGACTCTTTTAAAGCTACTCAATCTCATTTCTCAAAACCCTTACAGCACTCTCCCCTGGCCATCGATTCTTACACTCTGTTGCACTCCATGTTTTATTTGAGAGTTTGGGTTGGGCAATCTCTAAAGTCCTAGCTGTAGATTTCAGAATCTGTTCTTTCCATAGGTTACATCTCCTTAAGAAGGTCTCCATTTTCTCCCTCAAGAAGAGATATAGGAGGACTTGAACACACGTGGGGCTCAACACAGATTTGCAGGTATTCCACACAACTGCTTGTGGGAGAGAATGTGTCCTGTAAGCCTCCATTCAAGAAACATGAAGGCATGAGCTGGGATTGTGGCTCAGTGGTAGAGCACTTGCCTCACATGTGGGAGGCACTGGGTTCAATCCTCAGCACTGCATACAAATAAATGAATAAATAAAGGTCAATTAACAACTAAAAAATTTAAAAAAAAAGAAAGACAAAGGCATTTATTTTTACTTTTTCAAAGTGGGAGTAGCTCCTCTCCCCCTTATTACCTAAGTAACATACTTATGGTCAAATAAGTTGAGTATTATATATGTATTTATAAAGTAGAAAGGGAAGAATCATACATAATCCTAGTCCTCAGAGATGAAAATATCCTTTCAGAGTTTTGCTATACACAAACATGTATGTTTCAGTGGGGCCTACTGGATACCACATAGAGATCCCTTAAATTGAAATCAGACAGACAGAATGGTAGGCACCTCCAGTCAGGGATTCAGGGCAAATAACTTTTAAAGAATTCACTCACCACATTGTACGAATTAGATTGAACCACATGAAATTACAGATATTTGGCAGTTTTTGTCCTACAAACACAGCCATTTTACATGGTTCAACTTAATGCATATGAAGCCTAGAAGGTCAGAACTCATAGCTTCCCTGGAGACTTTCGAGTCTAATTATGACATTGTGCTGAAGAAGAAAAAGAATCGGAGAGAGAAATGTTCGGCCTAAGATCATTTTCCACATTAATCGCAGAAACAGGGCTAGTTCTCCTTCTATTGAACCACGTACCTGCCCTTCACACTCTGAATCTGTTACTATGATAATAATGTTCTAGAAGCACATTTCAGTGTTGTATCAGAAGTGTGTCACAGAATTTCATCAAAGCAAAAGAGGCTGCTTTAGAGGCAGTGAAGTCTCCATGACTAGAGACATAGCTGGTACAGGAACTGTGACGTGGCTCAAGAGGCACATAAACTGTGGAACTAATGGAGCATTTCGTTCCGGGCCTTGCCTTGCACAGGCCTCTTCTTAAGGTCTCAGGAGGGTCCTTAGCAACATTTTAACATGGTGGTACATTTTTGTAATCTTTACAAAAGTAAGGTATTTCTGAAAATTGCATCCCCCCGCAACTTCTTCTTTTTGTACCAGGGATTGATATCCGGAGTGTTTTACCACTAAGCCATGAACCACAGCCACATCCCTAGTCCTTTTTAATTTTGAGACAGGGTCTTACTAAGTTGCTTAGGGTCTCAATAAGTTGTTAACGCTGCCCTCAAATTTGTGATCCTCCTACCTCAGCCTCCCAAGTCACTGGGATTACAAGTATGCGCCATCATGCGTACCTGAATTCTTTTTCTTTTCTTTAAAAAAAAAAAAAAAATTTAGTTGTAGATGGACACAATGCCTTTATTTTATTGATTTATTTTTATGCGGTGCTGAGGGTCGAACCCAATGCCTAACACGTGCTAAGCAAGCGCTCTACCACTACTGTGCCTCTACTGAGCCACAACCCCAGCTCCTGAATTTTTTCTCTTAAAGAGAATCCCCAGAATTGTGTAGGCTTCAGGCTTGGGTCCACTTCAGTGTGACAGAGTTTTGGAGTGCTAGGCAAGGAGACCAGAGCTCCTTGGTTCTAGTCGTGGCACCACTCTGGACCAAATGGGCAGCATGGCACTTGCCCTGTTTTCTGTGCAGGAAAGGTAAAACCACAAATGTTGAATGTGTTTTTAAAAAACCACCAAAAATGTGAGCTAATATAAATAAGTAAATTTACTCAGACTTCCTATCTGTGATATGGTATAATCATCACTCCATCTCATGGTTGTTGAAGATAACACATTTAAAAATATGTCTCCAGCCAGGCGCGGTGGCGCAGGCCTGTAATCCCAGCACTTAGGGAGGCTGAGACAGAAGAATCACCAGTTCAAAGCCAGCCTCAGCAACAGTGAGGCGCTAAGCAACTCAGTGAGACCCTGTCTCTACACAAAACACAAAATAGGGCTGGGGGATGTGGCTCAGTGGCCGAGTACCCATGAGTTCAATCCCCGATAACAACAAAAAAAAAATGTCTCCAGAGCGTCTTCGGGTTTCATTTCCTTCTGCTACAACTTCTTCCTTCAACCCCATCCCCCGCAATGATCCAGCCACTTGACCAATCATTGGTCATTATCTTTTTTGTACTTTTATGTGTTTGTTCATGGGCTCTCACTGTTATATAAAGTCTGTCTTTGCCTGGAAGAAGTCTTATCCACAAGGCCCAGGTCTGCTAGCCCCTCCTCTCTCACCCCAGGGATGACCTCCCTTAGCACTGTTTCCTGTTGATTTTATAGAAACACTGAAGGCTGATGTGGTCCATAACTGAGTTCTGGAGGTTCCTGAAGACAATCCTCAGGTGTCCTAATGTTCTACCATTCCAGCCCCTTTGTGTCAGATCATAGACACGCGATTCTTGATGTATACATGATAGGGGTCACTACGCTTGTCCACTTTGCGAGAACGGGTGTATCCCAGGATGAGGCTGCCCACAGTGACAGCAAACAGGAACATGACAAAGAGAATATACATGTAGGAGTTGTCATCACGACCAGAGAGGTTGACCCGCCGTTCCTCAGTCTGGTTCTCTGACCCTGGTCCTGGTCCTGACCGGCAAAGCAGGTTGCTGTGAAGAGTAGCATTTAAGGCCTTCAGCACAGCATGTAGGCTCTCATACCAGGTCTCAGTCCCATTCGTAGTCTCCATAGCAACAGAAATTGAGGCTGAGGAAGAATCAGAGGATGCTCTGATGGTGAGAGAAAAGAGGGAGAGAATGGCTTCTGTTACCTTCAGCTTGAGTGACTTTAAATCTCAGGTAGAATCCTCACATTATAGTCCACTCTCACTACTTGCTTACTTGTCTGCCTTCTCCACTATGCCAAAAGCTCAATAAAGGCAGGAACTATAGCTGTTTACCCATTGATATATACAAGCACTTGGGACAGCACTTCATGGTGTTTCAATAAGTACCTGTAGAATAAAACCTTCTCTCACCATTGTAACCCCACATTAATCTCACTTGTTTCTTTTATCCTATAAGTCACTGAACTTAAAGCTAGAAAGGCCCTAGGGATTATTTAATCTAGCTCCTTCCATTTCCCTTCCAGGGAAATGGAGGCCCATAACAAATAAGTAGCTTGCTCATGATCACAGAGACTGTGAGATATGGCCAAGATAAAGTCCTACTCTTTTTTTTTTTTTTTTTTGGTACCAGGGATTGAATTCAGGGGCACTCAACCACTGAGCCACACCCCCAGCCCCCAGTGTTTTATGTCGAGACAGGGTCTCACTGAGTTGCTTAGCTCCTCGCCATTGCTGAGGCTGGCTTTGAACTGGTGATTCTCCTGTCTCAGCCTCCCTAAGTGCTGGGATTAAAAGCGTGAACCACCGCAACCAGTCTTTGAAGACCAACTTAGAGCCCCTTCAGCTTACATCGCAGCTCTCCACAGGACTGTGTGGCACCATTAGAAGATAGTTATCAGAACTCTCCTTCAGAACACTTCTTTTTTTATGTATGTAATGCACAGTCACCATTTAGAGGATGTTTAGGGATGGCTTAGATTTCACCTACATGGAGCCAAAGACTGGACCATTTGACTTCTCAAGCATCCTTGGGACCAAAAAGAGGGTATTCCTAGCTCTTTGGGTAAATTGTGTTGGAAAACAGGGGGCTGGAAGAGCAGGGAGAAGGTTAATGATTCCTTCAGGCTCTGGAGAAAAGGAGAATAGATCCAGCTGAGCAGGGAATAAAAGGAGTGTTCAGTCTGGTTTGGGGTTTACCTGCAGCACCTCAACTATCCTGCCTCCTGAAACAAAGGCACTACACATACCTGGTTTATGTTAGGTGATAATAAATGTTCCCTTTCCTTCTTCTCAGAAATCCTTTGTCTATTATAAAGAAAAACATCCTGCCGGGCATGGTGGCTCACGCCTGTAATCCCAGCACTTGGGGAGGCTGAGACAGGAGAATCGCTAGTTCAAAGCCAGCCTCAGCAAAAGCAAGGCACTAAGCAACTCAGTGAAATCCTGTCTCTACATAAAACACAAAAATGGGGCTGGGGATGTGGCTCAGTGGTCAAGTGCCCCTGAGTTAAATCCCTGGTACCAAAAAAAAAAAAAAAAAAGAAAAACATCCTAAGACAATTTTGCATCCTGTCTCTAAAAAAAAAAAAAAAAAAAATATCATTCCCATTAGCCACCTCCATACCTACTTCCATCAGGAAGCCTTCACCCATTGCTTCCACTCCTCAATCATATTCTAAAAGCTTTACCAGCTCAGCTTTCCCTTCCCCCAGCATTTACATATAAGGCAATGTGTAGCTGTACTCTTGTTTTTGATAAGCATATCATCAGATCACATGGTCCTGGTTAGCAGGACTATCTCTTCCCCAAGTCTAAGAGACTACCCTCAGACTCATTGGGTGTTCTGCTTTACCAGGGGACTGGATGGGTCCTCTCCCTCCTCTCAACAGTCTCCTGTAAGATGTCTACTTTCAGGACGGTATAGGTCAAACACCCACAATTCACTCACTGGTTCCAAAGCCCTCCTTCAACTAGATAGAAATGTCAATAAACCAAAGTTAATAATGATAATTGCAAGGTCTCCCTCCCAGAAAAGATTATAAATGTTGATGAGTGGCTCTTTGAATGCAGAAGTCGGGAGGAAGAACCTAAACAATACATCAGCCCCCCAAGACTGGTCCACACTTCATTCATGCAAGGCCTTTGGGGCCCTCTGCCATCTAGTACTTGTGCTGTCTTACCTAGACAGCGGAGGGGAAAAGATCAAGAGTTCACTCAGTTAAGATCCAGGAGACATAGATTCTCATCTACTACTCTTGACAGGCAAGAAATGTTTCTTTGCTTGCATGTGCCAATGGCATGGAGGAGCATGACAATGAAATGAATGATGCAATGAATCACTTAGCCAGTCATCATTTGTCTAGGCCAGGCGCTGTGCTGGATCCTCAGGGAAGCTTGAACCCAGTACCTGTGCTCAGAGGCTCATCCCCAGTTTTAAATGATCCAGGGGTCAAGCCAGCAGCTACTGAGGCTTAAAAGAAGTGATGAAAGGGTGAGGCGCTAAGCAACTCAGTGAGACCCTGTCTCTACATAAAACACAAAATAGGGCTGGGAATGTGGCTCAGTGCTTGAGTGACCCTGAGTTCAATCCCTGGCACCAAAAAAAAAAAAAAAAAGAAGTGATGAATTCTGATCAGGGCTCATAGAATGTTCACAGTGAGGGAAGCATTTCAATTGGACCTTGAAAGAGTTTTAGGAGGTTAGAAGACAAGGGAAGGAAAGAGTTGAACATAGGCACATCAACAAGAAAGTGCATAAAATATTTAAGTGAATTGAAAGTAAGATGAAGAGGTTAGAGCATAAGATCATGGAAGGAAGGGCAAGACAGGATGTGGGACAGGAGAAACCGACGGGAAACAGATCATGGAGAGCTATGAGTGCCACGCTGCACTCACGTGTTGGACTCATGTTGGGCTTTATCCTGTAGTAGGATTAAAAGAAAGGGGAAAAAGAAAGAAAAGAAAGCAACCATAGGAGAGCAACCTCAATCTAGAACTCACCAAATGGCAGGCAAACTCACATTTTATTCTTTGAAAGAGGATAAAATGATAAGATCTATGCTGAGAAAAGATGTTCTGGTTGATGTGTGGACTGGAAGGAACAAGAATTGAGGCAGGAAGTCCGGTGATAAGGGTCTTGAATTTGTTTAGGGGTAAGATGCTGAGTCTTGGGTGAGGGCACAAGGGATGACTGGGCCGGGGCGGGAACAGATGTGAGATGTGAGAGTTGTTTGGGGAAGGGAATGGCTAAATGAGGGTTGAAGGAGGAAGAGACTCCAGACAAGTTTATAGGTAGACAACAGAAAGACAGCGTAAGTGTCTAGAGGAGCCCACTTTAAGGGAAATAGTTATTTCCCTGTTTGGCCTTCAGTTTTCTTATCTATCAAAATAGATCATCATTGGGAGTTATTGTAGAATGGGCACAAAATGTTAGTTTTGCAAGATGGAAAAGTTATAGAGATATATAGCACAACGACATGAAAATAATTGACATCATCTAACACTTAAATGGGTAAGATGGCAAATTCTGTGTTATGTGTTTTTTATCACAGTTAGAACAAACAAAAAGATTATCCCCCCTGTCCTGCTTCCCTCAAGGCTTGCTGTAAGCATATATTTTTATTATGTTGAATAGAATTTAATTTTTTTTAATTTTTGAGAAACAAATACATATTTACATTTTTTAAACAGAAGCAGTACATACAATGAAGGTGAAATCTTTCTATTTCTGGTCATCCAGGGCTCCTTTCCAGGGCAGTCATTATTGTTAGTTTTCTTAGGTATCCGTGAAAAGGGGTTTTAAATGACAGGCTAGAGGGAGGGCAACCTCAATCTAGAAAACTCACCAAATGGCAGGCAAACTCACTGACTCCGAGATGGCTTCAGGAATCTCCTTGCGGATACCCTAATTCTCCTTAGTGGCTCAGCCTCTTCAGGATGTCTCTGGACATGCCTGGCGTCTCAGGATTAACTTAGGCACTAGACAGGGCCAGAGCTGGAAAATGGGAAGGAGGCAGAAGAGGAAGAAACCAGACACACAAAACAAACTTCAGAACCAGGGTGGATCACCCAAGGCCAGTTCCTACAGGTTGTGCAACAGTGTTGCTCTGACCCCCTTCTAGTTCCCCTCCCCTTCCTGTAGCAGCTGGGTCAGGCCAGCCTGGGGCTGTAGTTATAGGAACTATGCAGTGGCCAAGGGACACCAGATTGCTATCTCCCAGCTCTAGACTCACAGTGTCTTAACTGGGTGACTTCATGAGAAGCCTCAATTTAATGTGTGGACTTCTGCTCTGGGACCAGCTAATGGTGCAGCTTAAAACATCCCCTTACCCAGCAGGAGCCTTTTAGAATCCCAAGGGAATGATGCAAGTGGTAGAATGGTAGTTATTTTTTTTCCTTTTACCTTCTTACTCAATTTTAATATATTTGCGAAAAAGTGTATATGTGTAGAGATTAACAAATTTTCACAAACTGAACATGTCTAATTGCCACTGCAGGAGCCCCCCTTATGGTGTCTTCTAGTAACTACGCACGCACGCGCATGTGCACACACACACCAAGAGCAAAAACTCCCCTGACTTCTAACACCATAAATTAGTTTAGTCTTTTTTTGTACTTTATATAAATGGGATCATACAGTGTGGATTCTTTTGTGTTTGACTTCTTTTGTGCAACATTATTTGTTGAGATTCATCCATGTCATTGCATTTAGCTGTAGATCATTTGTTCTAATTGCTGCATATTATCCCATGTGTAAAAACACCACAATTTGTCCTTTCTGCTGTCAATGAGCATTGGTGTTATTTCCAGGATTCAGCTATTATGAATAATATTGCTATGAACATTCTTGAGCATGTTGCTTTGGTGCAGTTCTTCTGGGTGCACACTTAGAAGTACAACTGCTGGGTCCTAGTGTAGGCATGTATTCAGTTTTGGCAGATAACTAGAATGGTAGTTATATAGGAACAAACAATGTGCTACTGGTCAAATCTATTTAGACAGATAGGGTCCAAATAAATTTGATTGTCTCAGAATTAACACTATTTGTGCACACTTTTCTTGGGAAAATTAAAGGAGAATATTATGAAGCACTTGGAACTAGACACTCCCCAGACGGCAGCGGATGTTTTATTTTTGTAGAACAGAGGCTAGAAGGACCTTCAAAGACCATCTTGTACAAGTGCCCTCATTTGATGACAGAAATGGAAACCCAGGGAGCTGCCCTGGCTCAGCTGCTACTTGTGTGGCTTTGGGCATGTGACTTCCTTTTTTTTGGCTTTTAGCTTCTGTCCACATCTATAAAATGAAAGGGTCTGATCAGCTTTAACATCTTGTGACAGTACAAATCACAAACCGTTCTGTGAGATCTTGGGAGATTGGATAGGCTGGTGAGAGAGTCACTTTGATGGTTTTCTAGAGCCCCTCAATTCCCAAGATAGAGAAGGCTGCAGATGTTTTCCTCAGGTTAAGATACTCCTGAGGGCTGGGATTGTGGCTTAGTGGTAGAGTGCTTGCCTAGCACATGTGAGGCACTGGATTTGATTTTCAGCACCACGTATACATAAAGTAAAGATCCACTAACAACTAAAATAATAATTTTTTTAAAAAAAGATATTCCTGAGACTTGAGACCAACTTACACCTAACATTCCAGACTAGAAAAGCTAAGAACTAAATCAATTGACTTGTTCATTTTTCCTCTTACCAGCCCACCTGCCAGGTAGTCTAGCTTGGAGAGGAGACACACTGTGTGGAAAGTGATGGACGGGACAGTGTGGAGGACAGGATGAGCTCTGAGGTGGGGTTCACTGAAGGGTGTGAAGATTCATCATCAGGCCCTCCTGCCAGGGTTTCTGTGGAGACTTCCCAGGTATCTGTGGTTCGGATGGGAGCAGCAAAGAGGCCACAAGTGCTGGGTTTGGATAGGGATGAGGGCCTGGGTACAAGGGCACCCTGTTTTAGTCAGGAGAGGCAGAGAGCTAATGAAGGGACAGGTTGGTTCTCTATGACCTGCCTCTGATTCCAGGTTGGGGATTGGCAGTAAGCAACATTGGGCACTTTGCTTCTCTTTCTTGTGCTCCTTGGCTTCCCTCTCTAGAAGAGGCATCAATAGATCACCAAGCTTTCAGGATGGAGAAGCCTTGACTTGAAACAGGAGATAGACCAGTTTAGAAGGAGGGTAAAAAGTTCCTGAGCAAGCTGAAAGGGACTTTAAGGATCATCTCCAACCTAGATTCTAAGCCCAAGCCTCCATTCTATAGTCGGGGAGAACAGTGCTCAGAAAGGGGAAGTAACTTGTCCAAAATGAAATGGCCAGTAAGTGGCAGAACTTGGATGAGAACCCAGGTCTTTGTGGGTGCTGTTTGGCTGCTATTTCTACTACAGATGACAGTGTTCCCTTGCATCTGAGCTGGATATTACACCAAACACTGACTCCTCAAGTCATGGGGCACCTCCCCTGGTTCCATTAGCACTACCTTTTCCTGTACTACAGATTCTTGCCAATCTTAGTCAAGGATCCAGTAAGGGGAGACTTGGTAAGTTTTGAAAGATAGTCAGCCTTCCTCTGTAGTCTCATTTCCTACAGCTTTTCTGCTCTAGACCTACGTCTGACCCCCAGGCACTCTCTTTGTCTACACTGTACTCCTGCTATTTCCATCACATAAACACGTCTTCTGTAAAAGTACTTGACTTGAAGCTGGGCGTGGTGGCACACGCCTGTAATCCCAGCACTTAGGGAGGCTGAGACAGGAGAATTGCGAGTTCAAAGCCAGCCTCAGCAACGGCGAGGCACTAAGCAACTCAATGAGACCCTGTCTCTACATAAAACACAGAATGCGGCTGGGGATGTGGCTCAGTGGTCTAGTGCCTGAGTTCAATCCCCAGTACAAAAAAAAAAAACCCAAAAAAACAAAACAAAAAAAAGTACTTAAGTTGAACTCACCAGCTTCTAATTGGGGGATTGGGCACAAGTGTGATCTGAAGGATTAACTTAGTCTTAGTGACATTTTATTTCAGGTTTCTTTGGAGAAAAGTGAAATTCACCATTGGTTCTTTTAGTTCCCCATTGTTTTGTTTGAACTGTTCTTTCTGAGCCAGGCATAGTCTTCAGGCCCTGGAGTTGAGGTAGAGAGAGGTGGTAGAAAGAGCAACATAAAGCAGGTGAAGGATCCAAAGATAACCCCTGAGTATACAGTGTTCCCACTGTCATTTTGATGGTCTTGTCACTTCTGCAGGCTGGAAAGCCTCTGGAGTGGGAGAGGAGTTTAAGGGTGGACCTTAACATCTAGTTAGGAAGAGACACAGGAATGGAATCTGAGCTGGAATGAATCTTAATGATCAGGTTGTGAGTGTACCCCTCATTCAACCAGTGGAAAGATACAGTCTCTACACCTTGAGGAATCACTTGCTCAAGGTCTTACAGCCTAGTAGAGGCAGAGATGGGACCAAAAATCAGGTATTCCTACTCTCCTTCCACAGATATTTCCATTATAAGTTCCCTGTTTTCTATAAGGTGGAGTCTAAACTTTTCTGATTGTCATTCAAACTTCTTTGGATATGACACCTACACTGGCCCCATCACCCTACAGTTTTCCCAGTGTCCTGTACCCATTCTCTAAACATTCCTTGCTACAGGCCATTCTCAACTTTCTCTGCACTTGTACACCTCTTGCCTTTGATTATGCTGTTTTTGTAGCAGGAATTCCCTTCCACTCAGCAAATGCCTACTCGTCATCCTCAGGATCCAGCTTCAACGTCAACTCTTTAGATCCTTCCCTGAGACACTTCCTTGCCTGTTCCCTAGACAGTTATTCTCTCCCTCTTATCTATTCCCAAAGTGTTTTGCAAACTCTATTAGAGCACCGTGCTGTAATGAAATTGTGTGTGTGTGTGCAAGTGCTGTGAGGTGTTGAGGGCTGGAACCTCTGCCTCATACATAACTTTATTCCCCAAGCCTGAGCACATAGCTGGCACTCAGGAATAAATGAATCAACACCTCTTTTATGCAGGCATCCTTCCTCCAGCGCACAGTGCGTGCAGTCTTTCTGTTTCTCTCTCTCTGTCTCATGAGAACAGCTTATAATACTTTTTTAAAAAGAAAAGCTTCATCAAGGATAGGCAAAAACAGTCATTTAGTCTGGGAAAGGGGAGGTTCAAAGAAAAGAAGCCACCTTTATCAGGTAGGGTTAATTAGGGGAGGAGGAATTTTGAGTGTCCTTTGGAAGTCCAGACACTTCCTGCACCTGAACCTCATTTAATCCAAAGGGCAAACATTCTTGGGCCCCAAACACCAGCAATGGTTTTGCAGTCTTCTTCCCTGTATACCTACTGAGGGTGTGGCTCTACACACCCACTACACTGCACACACACTTAATTCAGGTCTCATTCTTGGCCTCTGCTCTTTGCTTTCACAATCTTGGCTGTATGTTTGGTTTTGTGACCTTGAGCACCTCATTTATTTCCTCTGAACCACGTCTATAAGATGGGAATCATTATCGGGCTCGGGCTGGGGCTTAGTGGTAGAGCACTTGCCTAGCATGTGTGAGGCACTGGATTCGATTCTCAGCACCACATACAAACAAATAAAGTCCATTGGCAACTTAAAAAAAAAAAAAACATAGGAATAATTATCCCTGCCCTGCTTACCTCACATGAAAACTGAAGGAGACAACAGATAGGAAAGTGTTTTAGAAATTGTAAACATGGAAGAAACTTACTGGGCAGCCTGGCCATACAGTTTGTCTGTCTGCTTCCATATCTCCTCCTACCCCATGTTAGACCAGCCATTTTTTTTTTATTTTTTTCTAGTTGTAGATGGGCACAATGTCTTTATTTTATTGCTTTTGTATGTGGTGCTGAGGATCGAACCCAGGGCCTCACGCATGCGAGGCAAGCACTCTACCGCTGAGCTACAATCCCAGCCCCTAGACCAGCCATTTTGATGCCACCTTCTCCCCACTCTGGCTCTCCTGCTCTCAGAAGCAGCAGGGGACTCTTATTACCTTTGTGATTTTCAGAAATGCTTACCTCCTTCAGAGCCATCCTTGTTTCCCACCCTCTCTGATCATTCTTGTTGTCCCTTACAAATGATATTGTCTTGGGAATCAATAGACCTGGGTTTCTGCTTCCATTTTCCCACACGTTTAGCTATGTGTTAAGAACCTTCTCCCCTCTGGACCTTGTTTTCCTCGTTAGTAAGATGGGGTTTCTTTTCTTCCTCTTAGAGAGTTTTCAGAGCACCCACACATTAAGTTCATGGGTAAGGAATATACTTTGAGAAGTGTGAAGTGAGAGGGATGGAGAAGGTGGTTATTGGTTTTCTTCCCCAAGAGTCAAGAAAATCTGAAAGCAGTTTCCATGCCTCTAGCACGTTATCTCCTCCATTTGGAACTGGCAAAGTGGCTAGATGCCAGGAGATAATGAGTTTCCATACTTACAATATCCCTTTGTAGGTGATGTGGAGAGAGAGCCCTGGAATAGGAGTGAAGAAACTTGGTTCTAGTTCTGTTTGGAACCTGGTGTGACCTTACATTAATTATGTTGCCTGGGGGAGTTGGGAGGGGGATTAAGAGGAGATACTCTCAGTTGGGCACATACCCCTGTAATCCCAGCACTTTGGGAGGCTGAGACAGGAGGATCGCCAGTTCAAAGCCAGCCTCAGTAAAAGTGAGGCACTAAGCAACTCAGTGAGACCCTATCTCTAAATAAAACACAAAATAGGGCTGGGGATGTTGGTCAGTGGTCGAGTGCCCCTGAGTTCAATCCCCAGTACCAAAAAAAAAAAAAACCCAGGCACAGTGGCTCATGCCTGTAATCCCTGCACTTTGGGAGGCTGAGACAGGAGAATTGCAAGTTCAAAGCCAGCTTCAACAATGGCGAGGCACTAAGCAAGTCAATGAGACTCTGTCTCTACATAGAAAACACAAAATAGGGCTGGGGATGTGGCTCAGTGGTCAAGTACCCCTGAGTTCAATCCCCAGTACCAAAAAAAAAAAAAAAAAAAATAGAGGAGATACTCTCAGTGGGCTCTCATACTAGGGCTGAGCTTGACTACTTTCTAGGTAAGAGACTTCCAGGGACAATCTCACCTTCCTCTCATGTCTCATAGGGTACTGGGCAACAGGAGCACAAGACCCATTTTACTAGTGGTGAACCAGGGTAAGAAAGCACAAAGCATAGAGCAGGAAAGTAAGTAGAACAGGTTTACACAACCTGCAAACTAGAACCCAGATCTCCTCACCTCCAGCCTAAGATGCCTCTAGGAGTCCCCATGTTTCCCCGGTACTGGGTCCGTCAGGGTGAGAGGTAGAGAATGAACAAGCCAACTCTGCAGAGCCAGCGGTACTGACCAAGCAGAAAACTAATTGTATTGGCTCCTGGAATGGAATTCCTCGTGTGCAGTAGCTGCGGACAGGTATTCGCTTGCATATCTATAGGCGCGTGGAGCTTTTATGCCCCCCTGCCTGGGAGCATCGGTGCAAGCCCCCTCGATCCCCCGCCGCCTCGTCAGACACACATACACACGATTTCCAGGCTTAGCATTAGCATGCAAGGTGCCCAGCTCCTCGTGCCCGGAATACCTGCTATCTGCCCTGGGAGGATCTGCTTGGTCCTTAAGCTGCAACCCAAGTCAGGCCCGCGCACTCACTGAGAACGCGCCTTGGCCCTGGGAAGGGAGGCCCAAAGATCTCGCTTTTTTTGTTTGTTTGTTTGTTTTTTTCATCTCCAGCTGCAGCTCAGCCTTCCCAACTCTGAGAGTGTGCCTTACCTGCCCCTTGGCAAGGCTCCGAGGGCGCGCGTTTGCTGTTGGATGAGCCGCCCTCTGCTCGTGGCGACCTGAGCACCGTGCCGCTCTGAGCTCTGCCTGCTTCAGTGCGCTGCGCGTGCGGCCAGCACTGCTCTGCACCCTCGGGCTCAGCGCTCCAACCCGCGCTGGGCTCCGGTTTTCCTTCCCCAGGGTGTCTCCTCCCCTGACCCCGCCCGATCTCAGCACACCCACTTCTCCTCGGCTGGCTTCAGGCGCCTCCGCCCAGCTCCTTAGCCTGGCCTGGCTGTGGGATCCGACCTTCTGTCCCCTGTACCGCCTGCTTCCTGGACCTGAGACCGAATTCCGTGGCTGTGTGGTGATGGTCAAGTTACTGCTCCTTGCTGAGCCTTGGCTTCCTGTGAAGTGGGTACAGTTCCTGCATACATTCTTCACAGGCTTATGGTGGAGTCAGATGAGTTCTCAGAATACAAAATATGAAAATTGGAGGGTCACTAGAGAAAACACCTGACTGTAACACAGATCCTTTTTTCCAGACAGGATACAGACACCCAAATTGGGGAGTGGACTTGCTCATGCTCACCAAACCAATCAGTGGCAGAATTCAGACTCAGAATCCACTACATCCCTCTCTCTCTCTCTCTTTAGCCCCAGGAGGTGTCTTCTGCCACCAAGCTTCAGTAGTCCTTCATACCTGACCAGCTTGTGTCTGGGCACATCTTAACCTGTCTCTGTCCCAGAACACTCTTCATTTTCCAGCCATGGGGCCCTCACTCAAATCATTGCTGGTGACATCGCAGTCTCCAAAGCAGCAGCAGCCAGGGACAGCTGAGAAATGAAGGCCAGAAGGCTAGCAGAGGGGAAAAGGACAGAAACAAGGAACAACCTCTCAGGGACTCTGTGGGGGGCCTAAGTCCTCTTTACCATACCAAAGCCTTGCAATAATTAGTAACAAACTCAGCCTTTGCAAAGATCTGCTCTAGGATATCTGCAGCTTACAGAATTTCAAAATATAGTATCTAAGAAATGCTATCATTTAAAAAAGACCTACCACATCATGGACATTTTGTACAAAATCGCTAATCTCCATCAAAGTACATTATTTCTGGGTTGTTTTTGTGGTCACATGTTTTGACCCAGCTATTCCTTCTCAGTCTGGTGATCACTGCTCAGAAAAATCATCCTGACCACCTAGGTGTGCAGTCTTAATTTTCAGTTTGCCTAAGAATTAAACAGGGAACTTGTTGTAACACAGTAGACATTTGGGCTCTACTCCAGAGTTTCTGATTCAGGAGATCTGGAGTAGAGCCCAGAAATTGGCATTTTTAACAAGATTCCCAAACATTCTGATGCAAATGGTGTTTGAGACTAGCCTGGAGGAAATGGCCCTGGCTCAGTTGGGGCTCCCTCCCAGATCCTGACCAGGCTTTACTGTGGCTCCTTAGTACTACTTATTACAGTTAGTGAAAGTAACTATTTCCCGTCCTCAGCTACTAGATGGTTAGTTCTTTGAAGACAGAGATTGTCTCCTGTTCTAATAAAATTTTAGAATCATAGTTTTAAATTCTTACCAACTTAGAGTGCTAGAGTCATTTAGTAACAGAACCTAAGTTGGAAGGACTCTTACAGTTTTCTAGTCAAATCTCTCACCTAATGAATCCTTGAATGTTTAACATGAGGCTGTCCAGCTTTCTGGCAGACTTCCAATTAACAGGGAGATCATTGCCTCCAGGGTAGCTGAGTGGCTCAGATCTTTAATATGTTCTCACATTTCAACAAAAACTGCCTCCTTTTGAGGAGGACCCTTTGGTCCTTGCACCCACTGGAAACATAAAGTGTAAGTCTAATCTTTGTTGCCTTTTTCAGTCCTTCAGGATTTTTTTTTTTAATATTTTATTTTTCAGTTGTAGGTGGACAGAATATCTTTATTTTATTTTTTATGTGGTGCTGAGGATCGAACCCAGTGCCTCACACATGCTAGGCGAGCACGCTACCACTGCGCCATAACCCCAGCCCCAGTCCTTCAGGATTTAATTTCTCCTCTCCATCCCCTTCTCTGGAGTGGGGATGGGCAGGAACCTGTTAGGGAAAGCAGCTGGCCAAGGGACTGTTGGAAAATGAACTGAACTGATTAATTTTCCTTACCTGTACCTGACAGGCTTGCTATAAGGCTTAGATGAAACAATGTGTAATATGCCCAGAGCTGGACCTAGCATGAGGCAGGTGCTTAATAAATGGCAGCTTCTATTGTCACTAGATAAGAAAGGGAAGGAGAAAACAGGGTTCTTGTCCCTGGGAAACCCTTTGGACCTTCAAGGAATTCCCTAATCCAAAGAGACAAGTCCCTGACCTTGGGATGGGGATAGGGAGGGAGTGGGATAGAAGCTGCAGCTAAGATGGGCTGACTGAAGTGATGAGGGGAAGACTTACCTAGAGAGATTAGACTCCTTTGAGTCTTTGCTTAAACTGAAACTGGGAAATTGAAGAGAATCTGATGAAGGCTTAGAAAACCAGTGAGGAGCAGTGCAGTACACCTAGCTAGCAATGGTAGGGAGGGAAACCAGGCTAAGCTGAAAGGGTGAAGGGAATGAAGGGGTTACTGGAACCTGGAGATGGAAGTGGTGGAGAGGGTAGCCAGGCTGGAGCTGTGGCCTTTGCTAGAGACTGCACCCAACCTAGGCTGACTCAACAGGGAGAGAGCCTAAGAATAAGTACCATCCTTTCCCTCCCCTCCTACCCAGTGATCTTCTACCATTGCCTCCTTAGGGCCTCCAATCCTGATGGAAGATTGAGAGCAAGGAGGCCTATGTGGACAGAGAAGAGTGATGGCAGGTAGAGGGGCAAGTGGAAGGATCTAGAACAGATGGTGGCAACAGTCAGATGAGTGGGCTCCTCATGATTCCCTTTTAGCCTGACCTGGAACAAGGTCTAAGGAATGTGAAAGGAGGCTATGAACCATGTTATTCACCTTAGAAAGAAGTAGGAAGACAGTCTTCAGTTCCTAAATACCCACATGCTCTCCATCACCTCCAGGTCTCTGCCTATGATGTTCTCATCATCTAGAAACCCTTCATCTCAGAAACATCTCCACTAAATTGGCTGCCCTTGTCTATGTGACTAGATACCCTTCACAATCCTCTAATTTCCCCTTCTTATAAGCCTGTTTTTGAGGAGAGGACAGTTTGATGTGGGAAGAATTGCCCTGACTTCATAAACCTCCAAGCTGATGGAAAATAATCCAAGAGGAGTGGTGTGGTAGTCCCAAGGGGCCCTCAGAGCATCATTTATTTTTTGGTGCCTCTGATCTTCCTCCGCCCAGTTCATCAAACATTTAGGAAATAGGCAACAGACATAGGTGTCTTTACTGGAGCTCCTTCTGAACCCACAGAGAAATGTGGGATCCTCTAACTCTTCCTAGTGGTAAGAGGTCACCTGTATGATGACACAGGCACAAACAGAGGGAGTAGTCAGCTGAGGACACATTGGCTGTGGGCCCTAGGCCAAGTCACTGCACCATTGTAGGCCTCTGGTTCCTTACCTGTCAAACAGGAATCTTGGTCCTGCAAGCCTCACATGGTTCCCAGAAGCAAAGGAAGTCATGGCTGGAAAAGCACTTTGAACGCCCTGGAGGGATTATTATGGACATCCCCATGAGACCAGGAGATTCTGGAAGGAGGAGCCACACCTCAGGTTTTAGATATTTGTAAACCCACATGAGTCGACAGGATAATGTGGCAGCAAAACAAAACAAACACATTGGCACCAACTTAGGTTTTTCTTTTAGAAGAATGGGTTTGAGGCAAATCAGGATCTCCTAAAAGCAGGCCCTAAGGAAAGGATCTGAGCACAAGAGGCTCATGTGTGAGGTGATTCTAGGAAACACCATTAGGGGAATATGAAAGAGAAACAGGGGTGTCCCCTTGGCAAGCTTATCCTTGCTAGGGACCCCTAGAGGCCCATATAGAACATCCTCCACCAAGGGTCATCCCTCACTAGAGGCAAGGGGCAAATAGTGGGTCACTGGTCAAGAGCTCTTCCTGGGGCTGGGATTGTGGCTCAGTGGTAGAGCGCTTGCCTTGCATGCGTGAGGCAGTGGGCTCGATCCTCAGCACCACATAAAAATAAATAAAGATATTTGTGTCCAACTGCAACTGAAAAATACGTTTAAAAAAAAAAAAGAGCTCTTCCTGAGGGACATTAATATTCTCCAGTGTGTCTAACCTGGCACCTGGTCAAAAGTCCCTCCCCTCCAAAAGTCCTCAGACAAAAGGTACAGATGCCAGCAGTTAGAAGTAGAAGTGTGGCACAGGAATGGAAAGGCCACCTAAAGCACCTGATGTCATCTGGAGCAAGATAGGCACTTGAGTCCCCAAACAGGTTCACACCCCAGAGACTCACTGTTTGTCCCTTTGCCTGGAACACCCCTTGTCTTCTTGACTACTCCTAGATTCCCTACTTGTCTTCTGAGGCCACAGTAGACATGTGATGTCTTGGCCTGCCCTGAATCTCTTCTATTGGGAATAAAACCTCTTTCTTCCTTTTGTGAAGTCACCCTACCCTCCTTCCCTTGCTTCTAGGGCAGGTGGTTCAGGTGGGGATGAGTCCCTCTTGCCATAAGCAGCCCTTCTTTTTTTTTTTTTTTAATTTTTTTTTAGTTGTAGATGGACACAATATCCTTATTTATTTATTTTTATGTGGTGCGGAGGATCGAACCCAGTGCCTCACACATGCGAGGCAAGCGCTCTACCACTGAGCCACAACCCCAGTCCAAGCAGCCCTTTTTGGTACAAGGATTTGTACAGAGTCCTTCCTGGGCCTTTGGCTGAACATATACAAAAGTAGGGATGGTTAAACTATAAAGTTGAGGTTTGATATTATCTCTGGTCATCTTTGCTACCACACTGGAGAGAAAGAAATCAATTCCAAGATAAGCAGAGGAAGAAAAAGCAAGTCCCAATGCCATTATTTGAGACTCTGGATCAATCATGCCTGAATATCCCTAGATTTTCAGTTATGAGATCCAAAATCCTTTTTTAAAATTTGAGCTAATGTGAGTTGGGTTTTCTGTGTTTACAGCCTAGAGTTCTAACTAATTCTGCCTTGTTCCTCCCTTTTAAGATTTATCAGTTCTTTTATAGTCTCACAGTTCCCTATACGCACTTCTCTCCATCTATTTAATACTTTATTGCACATATTTTTTAAAAATATTTTTTAAGTTGTTGATGGACCTTTATTTTTCTCATTTATTTATATGTGATGCTGAGAATCGAACTCAGTGCCTTACACATGCTAGGCAAGTGTTCTACCGCTGAGCCACAACTCCAGCCCCTGCACATATTTCTTAATAGGTGTGTCTCTTCCTATGAACTCTTTGAAAACAGAGACTGAGTCTAATCCATCTCTGCATCCTTGTGATCCAAGATAAGCTGACACACTCACACTGGCCAGACCATACCAGGCATGTTATCTTCAATTCCAGGGAATGCAGAGTAAAGGCATATTAGCCAATGGGAGCCCACTAAAGATAGCGATGTGGTGTGGGGTCTAGAATCCATATTATATGAAGAACAGAAGAATCAGGAATATTTAACTTAAAAAAAAAAAAAGACCATTTCTGAGACAGAATTCATTTGCTCATTCAACAGATCATCTCTGAGCACCTCCTCTTGGTGAGGCACTAGACTGTGCATGGGGAGGCCACAGAGGACCCAGCTACAGTTTCTGCTTGGATGGTGTTAGGCACAGAAACAAGATGCTACAAAACAGTATGGTCAGTACCATCAAAGGGGTGTGTCCAGGAAAGGCCTCTAAGAGGAGGCCTCCCAGAAGGGCAAAAGTATGACAATGGTAGGTTTCTGTTTAGGATGAGAAATAATTTTCTAACTATCAGAACTATGTGAGAATGGAAAGTAGCCTCATGAGGCAGGAAGTGTTCCATAGGCCAGGTTGACCACTGAACAGACTGGAGATTGATGTCTATCCACCAAAGAACCAATATGGTGGCTGCAGGAAATTCTTCATAACACAAGTCATTAAACCACTGCTTGCCTGTATGCATTAGGTACTGGGAAACAAAGACAAAAATAAAAAGGAAACAACAGTCTTTGGTGTAGAAAAGCTCATACTTTGGTGAAATTGGGAAAAAAAAATTGTAGTCTAAGTCCAGAGTCTCTTGAACTTGACTAATTATATATGCACCTCTTTTTAAAGAGAAAAAAGCAAACATTGTATATAAATTTTACTCAATACAAACTTTTACTGAATATAAGCAAAACTAAAAAATGAACAAAAAGCTAATAACACTAATACTCTCTCTCTCGTGTTATTTTGAGATCAGTCTACTGATTCTATAGAAGAATACTAGTTATTAAGTGAAGAAGGAATGATAGAATCATAGTATCACATTTTCAAGCCCCTAGTAAAATAAGGCCCCAAGGGAATAATCATCACAAACAAGAAGGGGAAAATAGATATTACATGCCTCTCAATACAAGAACATACCAGTACCTTCAAAGCATACTCACCCCCCAAAATCATATGTGAATCAGACCAAGCCTCAGGATCTGTCTTCAGGAAATATAGCAGACCTATTAGATGATAACAACACAAGGAATAATCAATAAAATTTAGACCATGGGAAACTTTATAGCCAAAAATATCTCAGTTTCTTCAACAAATAGCAAGAAGGGAAAAGATTAAAAGGTGACAGGGAACCTATAGATAAAAAGAGACTTAAGAAATATTTATGACAGCACTGGGGATATAGCTTATTGGTAGAATACTTGACTAGCCTGCACGAGGCCCTGGGTCCAATCCCCAGGACCACAAAAAAAAAATTATTTTAAAGAGACATTTATGATACACATGAATCAAATGCAGTATGTAGAACTAGTTTGAATTCTGACTTAAACAAACCAAATGATTAAAAACAGCATAAAAAGTCAGAAAACAAAAAATCAAAGAGATGTAGATCGTAAGTGAATATTTGTTGATATTTATGAAATATTTTTAGGTGTGATAATGATATTGAGTTAAACAGTATTAAAAATAATCCTTATTTTTGGTAATATATCCTGAAAAAATTATGAATGAAATAATATGGTATCTGTGATTTGCTTCATAACAATCCAGTGGAGAAGCAGGAAGTGGGTACCACTTTAGGTAAACAAAGATTGGCTATGAGTTGAAGATTTTTGTTTGGCTGCGTAATGGGTATATGGGGGTTCACTGTTTGGATTTTTGGGGGGGATCGAACCCAGGGGCTCTTAACCACTCAGCCATATCCCCAACCCTTTTTATTTTTTATTTTGAGACAGAGTTTTACTAAGTTGCTTAGGGCCTCACTAAGTTTCTGAAGCTGGCTTTGAACTCACTATCCTTCTGCCTCAGTCTCCTGAGCTGCTGGGATAACAGGCATGTGCCACTGCACCTGGCTTATGTTGAAAGTATTTTATAAAACTTTTTTTTTTTTTTTGGTATTGGGGATTGAACTCAGGGGCACTCGACCACTGAGCCACATCCGCAGCCCTATTTTGTGTTTTATGTAGAGACAGGGTCCCACTGAATTGCTTAGCACCTCGCCATTGCTGAGGCTGGCTTTGAACTCGCGATTCTCCTCTCAGCCTTCCTAAGTGCTGGGATTACAGGCTTGAGCCACTGAGCCTGGCTTATAAAACTTTTTTAATGAAAAAAATTATAAGATGTTGAACATTTAAAATTCTATGTCACCCTTGTACATGGCTGATGTGTGTATAAATTGGTATAATTTTTATGGAAGGCAATATAACAATATCTATTATAATAGAAACACATATCCTTTGACTTGGAAAATCACTTCTAGAAATGCAACCTCTGTACTCACCTTGTGTGAAATAACACACACACATGCACACACACGCTTGTGTATGGATGCTCACTGCAGCCTTGTTTTAGAAACAAAAGATTTGTAATAACCTGTCTTCAATGAGGACCAGTTAAATAAGTCCTAGTAAGTCACTCAATAGAATACTTTATAGTTGTTAAAAGAATGAGGATGCTCTTTATATAGTGATCTGAAGCAATGGCCAAAGTACAGAACTGTGCATATAGTGTACTACTATACGAAAAAGAATGTATATATTCATATATGTTTATGCATACAAGAAATACCTCTAAAGAAGATTCTATCATCATGTAGGCCTCCAGGGAAGGAAACTTCATTTATAGGGAAAAGGGGTAAGAATAAGACCTATATTTCAAAGCTACCACTCTACATTTTTTAAATTTTATTCCATGTGCATTCCTGAGATTTAAAAAAATTGATAAAAAAATTTTCAAAAAGGCATTGAAATATTAATTATTAAAAGCAGGGGCTGGGATTATGGCTCAGCCGTAGAGTGCTTGCCTTGCATGTGTGAGGCACTGAGTTCGATCCTCAGCACCACATAAAAATAAATATAGATATTGTGTCCATCTACAACTAAAATATATATATATTTTTTTTTAAAAAGCAAAGTAGTGTGGGACAATGTTTGTAATATTATGTTTGGTTTTACCCAGGAAATAATTAAAGTACACACAAATATGTACTAGAAACACATATCAAAGAATGTGTTAGATGAATGTAAGGGTTATTTTTTCTTTTAACTTTAAATATTATAGTATGGTATGGTATGAAAACATGTACAGTACAGTAAATGACAATTATGTTTAAAAATCCAATTTAGCTTTAGATTTCAAAAATCTGATTTTCATGGGAAGCTTCAGAGAGAGGCTTATACAATGCAGGTGCACCTGGTCATACTGCCAGAGCAGGTTCTATCTGGTTTCCTGCCAGCCTCACTGGAGGAATTCCATCTTCGACCAGTAACTGCAGTTGGTCATGTCCTCACTCTCGGTACTCATTCACTGGACCCTGGACAATCTGTTTATTTATGAGGAAAAGACTCTGAACAAACAAGAAGAGGCTTTCTCGGGGGGGGGGGGGGGGGGGGGGGGGGGGGGGGGGGGGGGGGGGGGGGGGGGCTGGAGGCTGGGGGAAGCCAGGGTGTTAAATATCCTCCTTCAAATGCTCAGCTTCCTTCCTGGAGGAAGGGCTACAGTGGGAAACCGGAGGTAGGATCCATCCTGGCAGGAAGGGGAGTCAGGAATCTGAAACAGTGCCCTGACCTGATGCCACAGGCCCAGCTTAGTCAAACTTTGGCCTTCTGTTCTGCATCCTCCCCAGCCCTGCCCACCTGTTGTTGGAGGTGCTACTCCTCCAGAATGCTAGCCCCATTTGCCCTTCAGAGCTCAGACCTGGAACCTAAGATTGATCCTGCCCCTTCTCAACTTCATGATTGTATACGAGTCACTTAGCCTCCCTGAATGTTGGCTTTCTCGTCCACATAATAATCCTGCCTAGCTTGCTAGGCTGTAGGATGGCTGAATGAGACAGACATTATCTTTTTCTGTTCCCCTGCACCACTTCTGTGCCACCTGCTTCTCCATCTCCTTGGCCTGCTCCTCCTCAGTCTATGCCTCACATTTATCAGTCATCTGCCTTCTTCTCTCTCCTAGAGATCCTAGACCTAAATCATCGCTCATCACACACAAGCTCCCGATTCATCTTGCTTCTTGGCTCCCTCCACTTCGATCTCCAATGAGCGTCTCAAACTTGATTTATCAAAACTGAACTGAAGCCGGGCACGGTGGCTCAAGCCTGTAATCCTAGCACTTAGGGAGGCTGAGACAGGAGAATCGCGAGTTCAAAGCCAGCCTCAGCAATGGCGAGGCGCTAAGCAACTCAGTGAGACCCTGTCCCTACATAAAACACAAAACTAGGGCTGGGGATGTGGCTCAGTGGTCGAGTACCCCTGAGTTCAATCCCCAGTACTAAAAAAAAAAAAAAAAAAAAAACTGAACTGAGCATCTTCCTCTCCCAAGTTGGTCTTCATGTGGTGTTCTCCATTCCAGCATTACCCTAGCATCTGTTCACCCACTTGCTCAAGCCAGAAATCTGGGGATTTTCCTCAACAGTATGCCATATTTATAGATGGCAATTGGAGCAGGAGCAGAAGCAGCCATTTTCCATCATGTAACCTAGGAAATACAGAAAACTGGACTGACGCATGCATGAGGGGATGAAGGTAGAAATAGGAGAGAAAAGACTACCTGGGTTCCCTAAAGGGCTTCATACTCTGGTCCTATTCTTGAGTCCAGCTGTTACCCTACTCATAGATTCCATAAGACCCCAGAACCTTTTTGAATAATCTCCTCCCCATCCTTGTCTGTTTTTAGTATTTTTTTAATGTTAGAGTTGGTTTTCTATACTTGCAAATATAAGAGTCCTAATTAATAAAAATGTATTAATCAGAATAGGCTAAGTTACATTGTGATAATTAACAACCTCCACATTTAGGTGGGTTAACTCCTACATGTATCTATGAGCAGCAGGAGGCACTGCTTATTGCAGACCCCCAGGAAGCAGCCACCACCTTTAAGGTTATTGGTTTCTGTTCCAAAGGGAAAGAAAAACTCCAAAAGGTCTGGTCCCAGCTGATCAATGCTCCAGCTCAGAAGTGACAAGCTATCTCCATTCATAACTCATTAACCAGAATAAGTTACCTGGCTCTACTCAATCACAAGGGGGACCATGAAATAGAATTCTACCATGTGTCCAAAAGGCAGAGAGCCAGACATATTTGGTGAACATTAATAACTATCACACATTTCCTGCTGTCTATTCTGTGCCAGGCCCTGAGCGAGGAGCCAGGGATATGGAATGAGTAAGCCATGGCTCCTTTGTTTTAATAGATTTTTAAATTTTTTGCTTTACTTTTAAAAATATTTTTAAAATACATTTATTTTATTTATTTATCTTTATGTGGTGCTGAGGATCAAACTTAGTGCCTCATACATGCTAGGCAAGTGCTGTACCACTGAACCATAATCCCAGCCCCATTTTCATTTTATTTTTGATTGGCATAATAATTGTACATTTTTTGGAGTGTGATGTGCATACATTGTGCATTGATCAAATCAGGGTAATAAATATATGCATCACCTGTTATTATTTCTTTGTGGTGAGAACAAAGTTCTCTCTCCTAGCTGCTTGAAATATACACTACATTATTAACTAACACCCTACTGTGCAAAAACAAAACATAAGAACTTATCTAACAATAACATTGTACCTGGTGACCGACCTCTCATTACCCTTCTTTACCCCAGTTTCAACTTCTATGAGATCAACTTTTAGATTCCACAAACAAGTAAGGTCATGCCGTATGTTTTTGTGTGTCTGTGTCTGACTTATTTCACCTAAAATAATATCCCCCCATGTTCATCCATGTTGCAAATGACAGGATCTCTTTCTTTTTTAAGACTGAATAATATTTCATTGTGTATATATACCACAGTTTCTTCACCAGTTCGTGGATTCTTATGTTGTTTCTATTTCTTGACTATTGTGAATAGTGCTGCAATTAACATGGAGTGCAAATGTCTCTTGGATTTACTGACTTCAATTCCTTTGGATGTATACCCAGCAGTGAGATTGCTGGATCATACAGTAGTTCTATCTGTAATTTTGGGGGGGAACTTCCATACTGTTTTCCATAATGACTATTTGAATTTACATTCCCATCAACAGTATGTATGTATGCCCTTTCTCACAGCCTCTCAATATGTTATTTTTTGTCTTTCAATAAATGCCATTCAGCTGGAGTGAGGTGGTAATCTCATTGTGGTGTGGATTTATATTCCTCTGTTGGCTAGTGAAGTGGAACATTTTTTCATATACCTGTAGGAAGTCATGGCTCCTCTAAAGTCCTCCCCATGACAGCAGTACAGAAATGGTGCTGTGATAGAGGGGTCCACCCTCTGTGGCATCTCAAAATAAAGGAAGGTCTACAGTAAGGATCAACAACTGAAATGCCTCTAGATGTTGCAAAGCCAATGTCAACAAGTGGGCTGCAGGGGAAAGGAGGCGTAGTACTGCAGCCAACTGGAGAACCTAATTTAAAACACACCTACTTTTCAGTTTTCACTAATTGTCAGGCAGATGGCCCATTCTTAAATGTTAACAGCTATTAAACACACATGCATAAATTCTCTAGGCCAAAGAGAACACATCTGTGGGCCAGCAGTAGCCCCTGAGTGCCAGTTTGTGCCAAGTCCAGCACAAAGAATGACAGTTGCCTTGCTACACACTGGTCTGTCCACTCCAAGGGTGTGGTGCTCAGCTGCAACCACTGCACCTAATAGGACACACATGAGCCGGGGCTGGTGTGCAGGCAGGTAGGCAGGAGGGGAGGAAACTTTAAATAGTTTAATTCCATTTAATCAGTATTTACAACTAGTGGAAAGAAGACAGCCACCACAGCTCTACTCTTAAGGACCCTACTGCCTTAGGAGTGAAGGAGTCAGTTAAATGATCTGAGGATAATTCTCCTAAGAAGATTTGTGGAAAAGAGATTGTATTAATAATAATGATAATAATTTACTGAGCATTTGCTCTGTGCCAACACTATACTCTGTGCTTTACCTGTCATTAGGTCACTTAATTCTTTCCATGCTCTGAGGGAAATGTTATAACATTCCTTGTTTTGTGTAATGAAAGTGAGGCTCAGGAAAGTCAAGTAAACTGCCATTACACCATGCTGAGTGATTCTCTCTGGTCCAAAGCAGGACAGGCTGTCTAATGAGAGGATGTACCTAGGAGAGCTAATACATGGCACTGTAAATGAATGCTCAGTAAATTTTTATTTTCTCTCTGGAGTGATTTAAGAATGAGTTGTGTGCCCAGCAGCTCAGGAGGCTGAGGCAGGAGGACTGTGAGTTCAAAGCCAGCTTCAGCAAGGGTGAGGCACTAAGCAACTCAGTAAGATCCTATCTCTAAATAAAATACAAAATATGGCTGGGGATGTGGCTCAGTGGTTGAGTGCCCTGAGTTCAATCCCTGGTATTCCTCCCCCCAAAAAAGAATGAGCTGTGTGGTCACTTATTAAAGGTGCTAGAGAAAAAAGCCAAGTGTCAGATGGGTAGAAACGCTGTGCATGACCTTCTAAGCATGAAAATCTCTTTTCTTAAAATAACGATTTCCCTTCTTGGCAGTCATACTACAAGGTAATTATCAACTACTCCCCAACCTGCCCTCCACCCCGGGATACAACAGTGGCATTGGCCCCATGGATGGGAAACTAAGACCTAGAAAGGATATGAGTCAAATCATGGGAAGAGGAAGACAAGCCATCAATTAACTAATATTGACCAAGTATCCATGTCACAAAGCATATTGTTCTGAGCTCTAAGTTTAGCAGGAAAAGAGGATAGGAAAGGGTTTCCACACAAAACCCAGTCCTAGCTTTGTCTTGAATTTACTGTGGGAACTTCGGGTTTTTCCTAAGCCTTGGCTTCATCTCTATACAATGGGTGGAGGGAGTAAATATACACATCTAAAGTAATTTCATCTTGTACAACTGATATAAATTGTTTGCACTCAAAAATCAGATGTCAGAAGAAAGGACTTGCCTTTCTTCCTAAAAGCCAAGGAAGCCACAGAATCCTGGGAACTCAAAAGGACTTCAGATACGATGTCAGTCTAAGGCTACTCCTGTATGACTAATGAGCACCTATAAAATGTGGCTAGTCCAAAGTGAGGTGTGCTATAAGTGCAAAACACATACCAGATCTCAGAGAGTTAGTATGAAAAACAGTAAAATATCTCATTAATGTTTATATTGTTTTTTTTTTAGTAAATTGAGGTTAAATGTATTAAAACTAACATCACCTTTCCGGGCCCCCCCCCCTTTTCCCTTTTTAGTGGGGCTCCTAGAAATATCAAATTACAATGTGGCTCCCATTACATTTCTAGTCAACACCGGTCTAGGGGAAAACTGAAGCCCAGAGAGAGATTGCCTTCTCAGTCAAGGCTTTTTCTATTCTCAGTGGACTGTGGAAGCCAGTCTCCAAGATGGCCCCTAAAGATCCTCATCTCTTGTAGCCCCCATGACATCCCTTTCAGACTAAATAGGGCTCATCTGTTTGGAAACTGAAGAAATTACTGTGGGACTTCCAAGGCTGGGACATAAAAGTCACAGTAGCTCCTACCTTCTAACATCACTTGCTTGGGGAAGCCAGGTACCTGATCATGAGAACTTTTAAGCAGCCCTATCAAGGGGTCCACATGGTAAAGAACTAAAGCCTCCTCTCAACAACCAGAACCAACCAGGCAACTGAGGGAACCATTTTGGAAGCTGTCCTCCAGCCCACCAAGCCTTCAGATAATAGCTGATATCTTTTTAAAAAAATTTTTTTAAAATAATGTTTTTAGTTGTTGATGGATCTTTATTTTATTCATCTATTATTTATATGTGGTGCTGAGGATCAAACCCAGTGCCTCATGCATGCTAGGCAAGTGCTCTACCACTGAGCTATAGCCCCAGCCCCAATAGTTGATATCTTTAATCCAAAATCATACAAAACCCTAAACTAGAAACACCCAGCTAAGCTTCTCCCAAATTTTTTTAAATTTATTTTTTTGTAGTTGTAAATGGATAGCAGGCCTTTATTTTATTTGTTTATTTTTTATGTGGTGCTAAGGATTGAACTCAGTACCTCACACATGCCAGACAAGTGCTCTGCCACTGAGCTACAGCTCTAGCTCAGCTTCTCCCAAATTTTTGACCCACAAAACAATATATGAGATAATAAAGGTTTACAATTGTTTTAAATCATTAAGTTTTGGTGACTCATTATGCAGCACTATTAGGCAACCAGTACACAGCATTATAAACTTAAGGGTCTCATGTAGGAACATTCACTTTCCTCTTCCGCATTTGTACAGGGTGAAAAATTATTCTTGCCCTTTATGTACCCACTGACCCAGTTCAGGGTATCCCAACCCAAAACAGGGAAATTATCAAACTTGAAGTATCTAACTCAGGAAGACAAGATCCCGCTTTTTTCTTTTTTTGATGCTTTTGCCTTTATTGCAGAAGGCACCCAGGTCTCTTAAGGATGCAAAAAGCACCACATCACATCACCTTAATGTGGGCCAACCAGGGATTTTATTCCCACAAAATCAATGGAACTAGACCAGAAATACTCAATTAGATATAGTATTAAGAAAGTAACAAATAACTAAGAATGACAGTCAATGCATCTGAGTTTCTCTAGGCTAAAAAACTGACCATGCTAATGTTATACAGCATGTGTTTCTTTTCATAGTGTGTGTGTGTTGTTGTTTTTTTGGCGGGGGGGGGGGGGGGGGGGGGGGGGGGGGGGGGGGCGGTACCAGGGATTGAACTCAGGGGCACTCCACCACTGTGCCACATCCCCAGCCCTATTTTGTATTATTTAGAGACAGGGTCTCATTGAGTTGCTTAGTGCCTCACTGTTGCTGAGGCTAGCTTTGAACTCGTGATCCTCCTGCCTCAGCCTCCCAAGCCGCTGGGATTACAGGCGTGAGCCACCACAACCAGCCATAGTGTTTTCAATCTAGAACCTGAGGTAGGTGAAGATGATATAAATAAACTGCAACACATAAGCATACAATTGTTCAGAGTTCATGATCTGCCCTTGGTCTCATGGTCAGTGAATAATAAGCCCAGTCTAGAACTGGGGTTCCAGTAATTCAAATCAGACATGGTGCTTTCCAAGACAGGGATAACATGAATGCCCTTCAGTTGGGGTTGTCGCCTGAGATCAAAGTGCACTTGTACGTCTCCTTAAAGGCCACAAGGAAAGATGGCATTACTTCATCCACGGTGATATGTCTCTGGAGCTCCTTACTCAGGGAAGTGACGCCTGTCCCAACCAGTCCACAAGGTACAATATGCTCAAACCATGTGAGGTCCGTAGAGCAGTTCAGAGCCAGGCCATGGGATGTGATGTGCCTTCCACAACGAACTCCTGCAAGGCAAGTCAAAGTGTTTTAGAATAGATATCCTCCTCTTCCCAGGCCTCGGGATCACAGCACAAAGAGGAAACTAGGCCAGATTACTGGTTTTCAAATTTTGTTTCTGGAATATGGATTGTGTACAGATTAGGGGAAGCAGGCCACCAAACCAAGCTGTCTTATTATGAGAATTCCTTTAACACAAAGACTATTCTTTTCAAAGTTTGAAAATTGGTGCCCTGTTGTTACATTGTGATTCACAAGTGACCTGGCCATTCACTTTTCATGTCACTCCACCCATTAAAAAAAAGCGTTGGACTAGATGACCTCTGAAGACCTCACTGCTTCTGAATGTATCTCGGAAGAATCTAAAAAACCTCAAACGCTGCAGCGCTTAGTACGTTTTCCAAGCCCACTAGGGTCACACCTGCTCCAGCCTGAGCTCCACCCTCGCCTCCTTTGGTCCAGCCCCAGGCCCCGCCCCGCGGCGCTCACCGATCGCGCAAACCTTGCGCTCGCCCAGCCAGACGCCGGTGTAGGGCGGCGGCCGCGCGCGAGCGCCCCTCAGGCCTTGGAGTTCGCACAGGCGCACAGCGCACGCCTCCAGTGCCGCCACGTGGGTGCGCAAGCGCAAGCCGAGGCACCGCAAGTCGACCACCGGGTGGCAAAGCAGCTGGCCGGGGCCGTGGAAAGTGGCCAGGCCGCCGCGGCCTGTGGCGCGCACCTCGGCGCCCAAGGCCCGCAACCGAGCCGTTTCCTCCGGCGTCAGGCCGCCGCGCAGACCGGCTGTGTACACTGGCCCAGCGGGTTCGCACAGCAGGAGGGCGCCCGCCTCAGTCCCCGACAAGGCCTCTGTTCCAGGCTCGGCCTGCAGTCGCCGCAGCCACCGCTCTTGCAGCGCCAGTAGCGCCGCATAGTGCAGGCGACCCAGCCATACCAGCCGAACTCGCGGTTGCGGCATCTTACAGGCGGCGACATCCGGGATCCCGCCCCCTGCCTGTTTGTGGGGGCGGGGATTCAGAGCCACTCCCCGAATTGCTGTTCCTGGGTCTTGGTGTAAGCTCGCGGGAAGCTATGTGATCTGAAGATTCAGCGTCATCCATTCATTCATTTCTGTGGTCAGTATTTAGTGTGTGCTGTGTTCCGCAGGCACTGTCCTAGGCACGCGTACAGGGGTGCACAGTATGAGAAAGATCTTTGTTGGTAAGCTTACATTCTTACAGCAGACAACAAGCAAGTATTAAAGTATTACATTCCATCGTTTCACATAATGATAAGTGCTATGAAAAGAAAAAACACGGTAATGTGGTGCGTTTGGTTGATTTCCTAGAAGATTCTGAGATGGAGATTAGCGTGCAGGAGGGTTTATGGCGAGGGTGTCCTTCCTGACCATCACCTAGAGGAGGGTAATAGAAGCAGGATTGGGGGAGGAAGAAGTTGCACTTCAAAACAATTACATTAGAGGCCTTAGCCAATCCCAAGCAGTGCTCTGAGCCTAGTATGAACCATCACCAGTTATTCCAAAACAAATTATTTGAAGCAGGGGTCAAATTTTTTTCCTTTCTCCCCGACCTCGTCTACCCGCTGCGCAGCTCCGCGGACCCTCGCCTGACGCCAAAATGTCTGCAGGTACGCCTGCAGGTTCCAGTGCCGCCATTGGCTGTAATCGTATAATTCAGCAGACACAGAATCAAGTAAATGAGGTTGTGGATATAATGAGAGTCAACGTGGACAGGGTGTTAGAAAGAGACCGGAAGCTCTCTGAGCTAGATGACCCGTGCAGATGCATTGCAGGCAGGAGCTTCTCAATTTGAGACAAGTGCTGCCAAGTTGAAGAGAAAATATTGGTGGAAGAATTGCAAGATGTGGGCAACAGGGATCAGTGTTCTGGTCATTATGGTCGTCATCATCATCATATGGAGCGTCCCTTAATGAAGAACTGGTGAAACTCAGCCTGCTGTCCAGGAAACCTCTTCAAGACTTTCGACTTAGAACCCGCTATATTATCCAGCTTACCTACTGTTATTTCCAAAATGATTATTTTTGTTAGTTCATGTAAAGTTTGGTATCTAGGCTGTGTTTTTTGTTTTTTAATATGTTCTGCAACCAGAGGACCAGCCCGCCCACGTTTTGCACAGTGCCTTTACTGATTTACCTATGAGCAATAGAGGACATCTGGACTCCAGAGTGCTGTAACCTAGACTTAATGTTGTCACTAATTCATTGCCATTGATTCCAGTTAAGGGAATCCATTCCAAGTTCACTATCCTGGTCATTTGACATTATCTTCAGAGCTACATTTTAAACCTTTGAGTAATCAGATTTCCAACTTGTGCCTTCCAGGAAGAACACTACTGCCTAATAACTGATGTGTGACAATAACAAGGTGTGCCTTATTTTGATACTTTCCTAGATCTCTCTAAGCTCTCTTCTTTTTGTAAGCACTACTGACTCTTGTTGTATTTAAAATAAGATGCTGGTAAAAAAATTTTTTGCTCTTTCATCAGATATGAAGATGTTTACTTTCTTGTTATATATCACTTGCTAAAATATTAATCAGAAATAATCCCTTTAGAAAGGTTTTTATAGAACTATGAACATGACAAAAGTTCCTAGTTTGCCAACAAGTTAAATGTGAATAAGTTGTCCTTAAGTCTGTCCCTGACAGATAAATTCAGAAAAGTGCCAGGTGGAACTCAAGATGTCCTTCAAAAGGAGAATGGTAATGTTGTGTGTGAACCTTCTGTATCCTGAGAGAGCTGCTAGATGAAATCCTGAAATGCTGTAGATGATGCCCATCCTGTCTGACTCAGCCTTTTGCACTGAAGTTGGAGTTAGACTCTCATTGTTCCATCTCATACTTTCAGACAAAGAGTTTTCCCAGCTTTTTGCATAGCATCAGCTATGGGCTCCGTTGTCTCTAATAATTACTTGAGCAACAGTTTTGTGACCCTTGAGTAAGACCACCTGCGAAATTGATAATTACCTAGTCCAGTCCTTAGAGGCGATAGTTTTTTGAAGTTTCTTTCCTATTTTTATTCATATTCTGCTTCCTAAATCAGTCTTCTAAATTATGCTTGTGAGGAGGCATTGGTCAGCAGTGGGTGACTCTTCATGGAGGATAGCTAGCAGAGATGCCTGCTTTCTTCGGTGACAAACTGCACAGGATGCTGCTGTGGAAATAGCTGTTCTCATCTGAGAGATTTTGTTACACACTTGAGACTTTTAACATCAGGGTATGTGGCTTAAAGGTGGGAATTTGGTGTGAATGAAAGCAGAGAAGGAGGCGCTGAGAGAGAAACACATGGGCTTTATTGTTACTAGAATGTTCTAAAATGCTTGTTCACATGCTAGTACGACTTACAATGCAGCAACAGCTGAGCTGAACCAGGAAATGGTTCCATTTCTTTAATATCTGTTTCACTGCTATCAGTGAGATGATTTAATGTTGGAGACATTCCTTGCAGTGTGCCCAGCTGTGAGAAAGCAGCTATTGGCTTGGAGACATCAGCATACCCTCAGCACAGGGTCCCTGGCTAGGTCTCACTCTGAATCCTTGGTGCTCACCCCTAGGCCTCAATACTCAGTCCCATGTAACCCACTTGCTCCTGCATTAACCCAGGAATACCTCACTTGTATCCGTACATTTAGCTGGGAACTCACCCAGTATAATGAATAAAGCGTCTATAAACATGGAAAAAAAAAAAAAAGAAATTTACATTGTTGCATTGACCAGCCATGGATAAAGGCTACACCTGGAAAGGCACTGTGACTTTTGGTAAACCAGCTTCCTTTAGTGGTGGACAGTCAGGTCTCAGTGAGGAACTCAGTTGTGAGTCATTAGCGACCTACTCCTAGAAGCTGGGGGAGTGACTGGTTAAGTTCTGAGAGTGGACCACAGTACCCACTGAGTTGTAGTTGGAGTGTCATTTGAGCAAGTCTGTTTAAAAGGGGAGGGGGCTGTTCTTAAACATTAGAGTATTTTTCTAGGCCCTTGAAAACTCATTTCTAGGTGCTATTCCTGAGGCATCTAAGAGCCCTATGAATTATGAGGCCACTAGCCAAGAGAAGAAACCAGGGCAAGTATAATCTTTCTCTTTCTCTCCCCACCCCTATTCCCCTTCTAGACAGGAAGGCAATCCCTGCACAGGATATGTGGTTAGATTCTGTATGCAATTGGTGGGGCCAAGAGAATGTAGACACTCAATTATTAACTAATCCTCATGTATTTGGGGAACAGTCCCCAGGGATGGGTGGGGCAAGAAGTGGGGAGAGGGAGAACAGAGTAGCAACCAGAGTGAGGCTCAGCACCAAAAGTTGGGAAAGAAGACAAACATGGGCAAACATACACAATGGTAGGTTTCAGACCAGATCATAAAAGTCATTCTGAGTCATCAGTGGCAGAGCTTTGGTTGAAAAAATAAACATCCCATTTAGATAGCCAGGAGCTCCGGGGCAAAAAGAGAAGTTAGATTACATAAGGCCATGTCTCAGGGTACCTAAAGCTTATAAATATGTTTGAGGTGGGGAAAGAAACTCAAATGAGTTGGTTCTTGTAGAAAATGACCTCAGTACTCCAGCGTGAAATGTGTACTGACATACAGGAGTCCCAAGCAGGGAGGCCAGGGAATTGAGTTCATGTTCCATCTCCATCACTGTTTATTTGGGAATGAACTCTTTTGGGTTTGGTAATACACAGCTTTATCCCTAGGTTCCCATCTTGCCTAGAGTCTGACACCCAGTAAATTCTCAATAAATATTTCCAGAATCAATGAATGATTTGTCAAATAACTTGCTGTGTGTCCTTGAACTGAGACCTTTTACCAAGGTACCAACCAAAAACAAAGCACAATGTCAAGGTGGCCTCCAGGTCCCTAACGATCCCATGTCCTCAGGATGCAAGGACTAATATTTGACTAGCATCACCCACAAAAAGTATACAATCCATATGTCGTGTTCACAGCCGTGGTATGTCAGGAAAGTGGGATAGGTTACTGAGGCCAAAAGTAAGTGCCTGGAGATGGCATGCAGGACATATGATTTGTTGGGAAAAGCCTGCAAGAGATCAGTGACTGCTTCACAAGTTCAGTGGCAGTTGGTTGAACAGATAGTACCTCCATTCCTCAAGGTGGTTTGCCAAGTACTGGCTTCTGTCCCTTGCAACATTTTATCCAGTGGCAACCAGCTAGATGGGTGACACAAATCCTTTCTAACCAATTGCTCTCAGTTTCTCCAGTCACCACAAAAAAGGGCTATAATGTGTTAGGCTGCAAAAGCAGTGACATCATCAGCATTAGCTTACTTAGTTTTCTTGTGTAACTAGCATCACAAACAGCAACTGTTGTGGTGTACATGTGAAAAAAATAGCTTTCTACAGGTAACACTAACTTGACCTAGTTCCCAGGGTACAAAGAGAAAGCCTATTTCCTTCGAGATAATTGGTATCTGGACATTCTGGCCCATGCTTGTTCTCATTTTCTCCTTAACTTGGCTAGGTTTTTGGAAATAGAAAAGGCTCATTAGACACATGGTGTTTTTTGTCTCCCTTTTATTTAAGGATACACTATAGCGTGGTGAATCATATTTCTATTCAACCCACCAGGCTCAGCTCAGAGGCTGCTTCCTCTACCATGTCTCCTCTACCCCTTGCCTCAACAAATCATCTGTACCTCTACTGACTATTCTGCCGTGGTTATTCTGAATTGGGTTTACCACCTCCATTCCTGACCTGAGAATACAGACTAATAACTGACATTTAAGTAGTACTTAACCATGTGTTAAGTACTAAAAGTTAAATGTTCTAAAAGCTTTAAAATCGCCAATACATTTAATATCTTAATGACACACAAAGTAGGTATTACTGTTTGTTTCATTTTTATAGATGAGGAAACTGAGGCCCGGAATGAGTAAATTGCTAACTATTGGAGTACTAGAAAGCTGCAGGGAAAAGATTCAAATTTGGGAAGTTAGGCTCCAGAATCTTTGACTTTAACCAGGACCCTCTCTTTTGATCTTTAAATACCCCATAGCATACATCTTATGGTCTAGCACATAGTAGGTGTGCAGTATATAAATGAACACAACTGCAGTAAGCTAGGCAACTGGATATTAGAAAGGCAGAAGGTTTCCCTGAGTACCAGTGTGCCTGTTGAGCCCAGCATTTCCCTCATATGTAGTTTGTGTGTCCATCCAGCCAATGAATGGCTGGTATCCTACCCCACATCCCCTTGCCCTACAGTGCCAGGGATAAAAAACAGACAAATATGATTTTGTTCTTGTCCTGAAGAAGCTGCCAATCTTAGAGTAGAGTCACACATATCCACAGTCAATGGTAGCACAGTATGCAGAAGCAGGTGATCAAGAAACATTGCTTAATCTATAGAACAGGTTCAGATTGGGGTCCTGCCTGACCCTAGCCCATGTATCCAGAGACAGAACAACCTGTCCCAGCTGCTGGCTACCGTCCTGCCCTGGGGATCCAGAGTTCTGTATGTAGTCTGAACTCTGGTGTTCTTGCTAGCTAACATACCCCTAGATTGAGCCCCCTTTGGATTTTGATTTTGACAGCAGACCTTGACCCTTCATACCAAGGCATGTGTTAAGACACAAGACTTGGGTCCTTGGTTTCCTGATCAGTATTGGCCCCTTCTTCATCAGCCTTTAAGGAGGTGAAGATCAGACTAAGCAAGGACTCTGACTGGAGCAACCACTCTCCGTAGACTCTGTCAGCACTAGCCTGACCTCAGAAATTGTCCAGATCCCTTGCCCATCAGGTTTGGGACAGGCAAAAGACTTAACCAAGGGCATGCAGTAAAAGAGACAGGACAGGAACTCAGGGCTCCTGACCTTTAGTCTGGTTTTTTTTTGCATTATGGAAGAAGGTCTGAAATCAATTTGTAATAATAGACCCTTTCTCAATGAGATATTACACAGATCCCCATTATATAAAGCAGAATGGCTCTGTTTAAAGTAGGCTAGGGCTCCCAGAAGATCACCCTCTTGAAGTCTCCCTTTCTGTCTAAGCCTTTACGTAAAACCTGTTGTCTTTTTTTTTTTTTTTTATCATAACCTCTCAACAGTGAGAGTTGGTCCACTGAGATCTTAAGCCCACAACAGATGGCAGCCACCTCCCTCCTGCTCGTACCCAAACTCTTTTATCCCCTTCCACACTGTAGCCAGAGAGCTTTCAAAGATCCAGGCCTGTCAGTGCCACCCTCCTGTTTTAAAACATTCATTTGTCCATTTGTCTAAGAACATTTAAGTGCTTTCATCATGCAAGGCACTGGAATAAGCACTAGAAGTAGAATGAATATAATAGTCTCTGCCTATTTGGGGTAGGTAGGGAAGCTTATAAACCTGTTGACAATCAAGTAAATCACTAAACAAGGTGTTGTGATAAAAACTAAAACAGGAGGATAATCTGAGACAATGTTTATATGGAGGTCTCTGCAGACACTGAAGGACAAGCCAGTGTCACCTGGGAGATTATTCCAGGCTGAGAAGCGTTTTTGTGAAGGCGTAGGGTGGCAGATTGAAGAAAAAATGAGAAGGGTGGGTGAGGTTGCTGTGAAATGAGGCCAGAGAGCCCTGAAAGGCACATTAAGTTTATTGGTCTTTACCTTCAGAGCAAAGGTAAGGCCATTCAATGGTTTTGACCAAAACAGTGACACAGCGCCATTTACATTTTAAGATCATGCTGGCTGTAAGAAGGCAAGAGTGGAGGCAGAGAGGCTTGTTAAGAAAAGGTTGTTGTAATCCAAGTGAGAAATAGCTGCCTGGGCTTGTAGGGAGGGTGGCAGTGGAGATGGAGAGGGGGGAGAAATTTAAGATGGTGAAATCCACAGAACCAGCTGGTGGGTTGGATATAGGGAGTGAGAACTCAAGGAAGCAATAGCACCCATGAACTTGGACAAGAGGGGGCATGTATACCCAAACAGATGTGGAGTAATGCATATGTGGTTACTGTGACCTGTGCTCAGCACTGGCACTGCGTGTCCTATCCCCCTAACACTTCTCCTATCTAACCCCATCTAACGTCATTCAGACCTATAAAAACACTTCTGTGTCTTGCCTTATGTCCTCAAAACACACTACATAAACATTAAATGAGGTGTACATGTGATAGTGCCTACTTTGAGCAGCTTGGACAAATGTATATATCTGTGCAACTACCACCCTCTTGATCATGGGTACAGACCATTTCCATTTCCATGCCCTGATTGATGTTTCATGGATCATCTGCTGCCCATGCCAGAAATGACCACTGTTTTGGAATATGAAAAACATGTGAGTGATGATAAGAGCTCTGGAGTAAGAGAAGAGACACATCAATTTACTGGTCCTGTGAAATATTTTCTTTATTTTAGTATTGGAATGGGGATTGAACCCAGGGGTTCTCTACCACTGAGATACATCCCCACCCCATTTATCTATCTATCTATCTATCTATCTATCTATCTATCTATCTATCTATCTATCTATCTATACTGAGGATTGAACTCAGGGGTACTCAACCACTGAGCCACATCCCCAGCCCTAGTTTGTGTTTTTTGTAGAGACAGGGTCTCACTGAGTTGCTTAGCGCCTCGCTGTTGCTGAGGCTGGCTTTGAATTTGCGATTCTCCCGTCTCAGCCTCCCCAAGGGCTGGGATTATAGGCGTGCACCACCGCATCTGGCTATTTTTTATTTTTAGATAGAATCTTGCTAAGTTGCTGAGGCAAGCCTCAAGTTTATGATCTTCCCAACTCAGCTTCCTAAGCTGTGGGGATTACAGGTGTGCATCACCACACAAGTCCTGTGAAATTTTTTCTCTCTGACAGCATGAGTGCATAATAGGGTATCATTTTCTAGGGAATTAGAGGGTCCATTTTCTTGTTTCTTTTTGTGTTTTCATTTGTGCTCTGGGTGGAATTTAGGAATTACTCAGTATCTGAAACCGTTGCTCATGGGAATCAATAAATATTTTTTTCAATGTTAAATAATGCCTACTACTCTTATAGTTGTTTATATGAGGGTCTAGTTGTAGAATGTGTGATATTGATTCTTTATAAACTTAGCCAGTGCTTTAAGGAGTGATGAAAATCAATATAAGTGGTGGTGACCTAGATGACAAAACCAAAATGTCATTTGTTATACGTATTTGTAATTTTTATAAATTTAATATATAAATATCATTATTCAGTATTTTATAATTTATTGTGTGTTCCTATAATAATATTTGACCATGGGTCTGTGTTTTCTTCTTCCTTCCTCTGGATTTCCCTCCACCTGGGTTCCAGGGCAATGGCCAAAAGGCAGGGTGAAGGAGAGCAGGCAGGGTGTCGAGAGAGGAAGTGATTAAATGTTGAAGGAGGGTCTGGTGGTTGTGAGGTCAAAGACAGGACAGCTCACTGGAAGGCCAGGCATGAGGGGCGGGCTACCTCCCTGCCTGAAAGGAAGAAGGATGTCCGGGAGTCAGGGATGACACTAGTGTTTTTGGCCATGGCAGAGCAGTGAGAAATATCTAAATTAAGGGGGAAAGACAGGCAGGAGTTGCAGGATGTCCATGTTGGCCTATGTTACAAAAATAAGTGCGTCTGGAAATGAATACATGCGTAAATAAACAAGAACAGATTTTTTTTTAAAGCCCCAACTCCGCCTTCTTGCTCCATGTTACCAAGAATGAAGGTAACACTACAAGCTATGAAGGGAAACAGAGACTTTTAGATTCCAGCTGCTCTGAGGAAATTACAAATGAGGTCTGATGCTATCCTTGTTTCTTTTTCAGTATTAAAATACCTTGCCTGATATGGGCACCCTGCCACTATTGGGAGAACCGTGAGAATCTAGTTTGTTCTCAAAACACCTCCATGGGGAGATGAGGTCATAGGGAACATTACTTTCCCCCATGGCAGCCCTGACCAAGAAGACATAAATGAATAAATGATAAATAGACCGTGTCCTAGCAGAAACACTCAAGTAAGTGTCAGGATACGTGGCTTCTGGTCTGGCATATTTATATCCAAGCTGGGTAACCTGGGGCAAGTCACTCCCCATCTCTACACATCAGCTATTTTCTGTGCAGAATGAGGGGAGGCACCAGATAACCTCTGAGGCTGTTTCTGTCTCTCATATTGAAAGAGACTAGGATGTGCTTTTTTTTATTTTTTAAAGAGCTTCATAGTCATACACAGTAGTTGGGTTCATCTTAACAAACTCATACACCCATGGAATTCAATTTCAGTTCATGATCCCCCCTTTTCCTTTCCCCTTTTCCTTCCTTGTCCTCCTTTCCCTCTCCCATTCTCCTTTCTTTACTAGATTTCCTTTCCCTTGGAGGCTTGTGTATTGATTTATATTTGATTGGTTCTTTCTGCCTATGGATGTGCTCTTTTTGAGCCCCTACAGAGATACAAATGGGAGTTGGCGAAAAGAAAATGCTGAGCTAGATGATGGAGTTGAATATCCCAGAGCTGAAAGAATCTGAGGGATCATCTAACTAACTCACTCATTCGTTTGGTATTCCTACCTAAGCCTAGCTCTGTGTAGGGAAGTGAGAATTAGGAATGATCAGACTTGGTTCCTGCCTACCTGGAGCTCACAGTCTAAGGGACAGAGGGGATGACTTGGGAGTGAGACAAGAAGTTGAATGAATGATTGTGCTCCCAAGTCTCTGAGCTGGGGACTGAGTGTGCAGGGGACTGTAGGGGGCAGAGTAAGTGAAACCTGTTCAGCTTGCAGAGGTCAGAAAACACTTCCAAAATAAGATCTACTCAGAGTTAATGGAAGTTCAACAGGTGATAAAGGAGGAAACAGCAGGGCACAGTGGCACACACCTGTAATCCCAGCTGCTCTGGAGGCTGAGGCAGGAGGATCACGAGTTCAAAGCCAGCCTCAGCAATTTAGTGAGGCTCTACTAAGCAACTCAGTGAGACCCTGTCTCTAAATAAAATACAGAACAGGGCTGAGGATGTGGCTCAGTGGTCAAATGCCCCTGAGTTCAATCCCTGGTACACCCCCTCCAAAAAAAAAAAAAAGGAAAAGAAACAGCAGGAGAGCATATGCACAGATGCTGCTGTGTGACTCAGTCATTCCAGTCACTGAATACCCATGTCCTGCCTTACAGCTTTTAGGTAAAGATAGCCCAGGGGTTGAGGAATGATTACATCAGAGTTTCTCAAACCTGCGTCTGTAGATTCCCTCATGGTTAATAGATGTATTTTTAGGAGCCTGAAACTAAGCTATGAGAACTTTTGAATATTTTATTTCATTTTGGTGATAATGCAATCAAATGAAAATAATCACGTCCTGAATTTTCTGGAAGACCCCCACTAGTCCTGGCACTTTGATGTTTGTGATTACTTTGATGCCTGATAGTGCCACAGTAATCGTGATAGCCTAAACAAGGCAAATTGGGAGATGAATTTGATGTATAAGATGCCACCCTGCCAAGTGAGAGTCAGAGGGAGTCATGTCCTGGATTCAATCTCCAGCACTGCAAAACAAAAGAGGAAAAAAAAATGAGGGGTGGTCTTGTTGCATGGTTAGAGTGAAAGTTTTCTGGGAGTTTGATCAGAGCAGCATGGTAGGACCTGTCTGCATTGCATAGAGCTGTGGGTGTGAAAGAAGCAAAAGACCTTGTACCAGAGCAATCTGTACCACACTCAGGTTGCAAATAGCAATTTACTTTCAGCAAAGCAATGGCTTCTGGCATAGTTAGTTGTTTTATTTATTTCCCACTTATTTTGCTTCAGAGTTTTAGAAAAGCTATAAGCATGAGGAATTTATATTGAATTGTGTGCTTATAAATATGAAAGTGGTATTAAAATAAAAATAACTTAAATTTGGAGGAGGTCTGTAAGCATTTTAAACAGGGACCCACCTGTTACCTAAGTTCAAGAAACATTCTGTTAGCTTCTTGGTAATCCTCATTGTTCAGAATTTCTTTCTCCAGTTGAAAGAGAATCTTTCCTGTTGCCACTTTAGGTCAAAATGACTTCCAAAGAGATGAACCATAACCTGTTATCACATAGTTCCAGAAAAAGGTGCACAGGGCCTCAGGGAGGTAAGTGCATCTTCCAGGGTCAGGAACAGTGTGACTTTTGTACTTTTTGTACTTTGCCGCTTTCTACTGCCCCCCAATATGCACCCTCTGCTGCAGCCATATGGTTGATACCTTAGCAGTGTGTATTAAGTGACTTGGGTAAGGTCCTCTATTTAAGTCATGCCAATAATTCTTTTTCTCTCAAGGTTGTTATGAGGATTAATTGGAAAAATGCTTGGAACACAATAATCTACACCATGAATATTAGGCATGTTTCCTACTTTTTCTCATTCAATCCTCCCAACAAGACTGCTTGAAGATAGTTTATCTCAAATTTATAGCTCAACAAATAGGCTTAGAGAGTAAAGGGAATTTGCTCAGATAGCTGAACTGGAATTCAGACCTAACTCAGACATGCAAATCACTTTGGCATGATCATTGCACATGCATGACTCACACGCTGAAAGCTTCACCTGTGGAAGCCCTGCCTATCTTTTAAAATCTTTACCAGAATTAAGCTCTCCTCCTTTCTTCATGCTTGGCTTCCAGGGTTGCAGGAATTTAATCTAGCTTTGCATCATTCAGGGTCACTTACCCAGGACACACCCACCTGTGGGGTGGGGATGGGGCAGATTATTAGCTGTGTAGAACAATCAAATGTTCCCTGGCTCTGAGCCCCCACCCAGTGAGGTCACCCACATGTAGAGCCCCTTCCTAGAAAACCCCCACCACTCCTTTTCCTTGTTTGGGTCCCCAGGGCCCACTCTGGTGTTTATTACATTAAGTGGAATTTAATAGAGCCAGGAGACTTGGGCTCCAGCTCCTGTCCTGTGATCAGTGTCTGATTTGAACAAGTCATTTCTGCTCTCTGGGCCTCACACTCTGTACAATGCTGTATGTAATGGATGCTTGGTGAAGTCCTACCAATCATTAACGTTCTATGCTTTTAAAACTGTAGCCAGAGTGTCAGGATGAGACCCGTGACCAGATTAAGCTTCTTGCAGCAATACATTTATTGTATTGCTATATTATTACATTAAATTTATTGTACATGAATTGTAGCAAGAAAGAAAAAATGGATATTGAAAACAAAATGTATCAGAGTCATGTGTGCCTTCCAGGAAGTGCCCTAGTCACCAATAGAGATAAAATTTTGTCTAGAAAAACATTATAATCAACTTTTTTTGGATGTGAAAGATCTTTCTCCCTAATTTTTGATTAATTTTTAAAATGATTCCATTCATCTCCTTTTTTAACTCACAAGCTATAATATAATGCTTTGTGTTGTTCTTTTTAGGGTTGTTTTAGACATTAGAGTATACTTCTTTAATGTTCACAGTCCACCATTAAGTGATATTGTACCATTTCACATATGGTATAAGAATCATAAAATAATATACTTCCATTTCTCTTCTCCTGCCTTTTGTGTCATTTCTGTCACATTTTTTATATGTATTATAACTATACACTACCTTTTTTTTCTTGTTAAACAGTTAATTTTTTCAAGAGATATAAATAAGAATTCTTACACATTTACCCATGCAGATCGCCTTTCAGATGCTCTTCATTCCTATGTAGAGATCCATTTTTCCATCTGATTTTATTTTCCTTCTCGCTGAAGAATTTCATTCAGCCTTCCTTACAGTGCTTGTTCTCTAGTGATAAATTCTTTTAGTTTTTATATGCCTGAAAATAAAACTTTGTTTTGATTTTTTAAGTGATGTTTTCACTGGTAATAAAATTCTTGGTTCACAATTTTTTTCCATACCTTAATGATATTGCTATACTGCTATCTCACTTGCATTGTTTCCAACAAGAAATCCTTATCTTTTTTCCTTTGTATGTAACATGCCTTTTTCTCCCCGGTGATTGCTGTCAACATTTTCTGCTTATCACTGATTTTGAATAATCTAGTTATATAATGTGTATGTGTGCACACGCGTGCGTGCATGTCTTGCTGGGTACATAACCCCAAGCTTTGCACATGTTAGGCAAGCACTGTGCTAAGACCAGTTCTATGATGTGTCTTAATGTAGTTTTCTTCATTTCTTCTATTTGGCACTTACTGAGCTTTATTTTCAGTGGGTTTTTGTTTTAATTAAAATTTTAACAATTTCCACTGTTGTTCTTTAAATATTGTTCCAACTCCCTCTTTCTCTTCTTTGGGAACTCCAATTACATGTATATTAGACTGATTGAAGTTGTCCTACAGCTCATTCATGTTCTTTATTTTTATTAATAATTTTTGGGGGCTTGGGCGGTACCCGGGATTGAACTCAGGGACACTCCACTACTAAGCCACTTCTCCAGCCCAGGCCCCCCCCCGCCCCCCGCTTTTGTTTTTGGTACTTTATTTAGAGACAGGGTCTCACTGAGTTGCTTAGTGCTTTTT